>JARACY010001942.1:0-49477 GCA_029255725.1 Scrobipalpa atriplicella
ATTACCGTACTAAGAACCCAGAGAGAGAATATGTAATTAACAACAAAAAAAAATTGAGAAATGGATCAGCATAATCTTTTATACAGAGTAGAATTCGCTTCGCTCAGAAGGCATGTAGCGCAAAAAGTGGTAAATAGCGCGGTTAATGTGGACTGAAGGCGCTGGTAATTATGGTTGTAAAGATCTAACGGTAGTAAACAGTAAGGTGTATAGGGTCATGCTGACTATAAAGATGTTATTTGTGAAGGTCTTACTGTAGTAGATGGCGAGGTTGAGGTGGATGATGCTGGTCATGACGAGCATGAACGCGCCCTTCACGCGCTCGGAGCAGGACTCGCCGAGCAGCGGGAACGTGGCTGACTGTGCGCAGCTACAACTGGAGATAGAGAAGCATTACAGTGTATTGTAATAGTAAAGGTGCCCATGCAGGGTAGTGGAATGCTAGTGAACGAGCAGTCTTCGAAAATATTCAATTTGATTAGAAATTGAGTTGTGAGTTTTGATGTTACCCTGGTAAGTTAATGCAATTGTAGACACTTTTCACTGGTTGTTGCGACAGTGATAAAAGATTCACAAACATGTAGAGACAAGTCTACATATGGCCAGCATGGACCAGTGCGGGGAAAATGCGCCCAGCGTGGACATGATGGAGCTGACCGTCAGCGCCACGACCAGGCTGATGATGATGACTTACAAGCAAGTAGAGATGAGTCTACAGATGGCCAGCATGGACCAGTGCGGGGAGAAGGCGCCTAGTGTGGACATGATGAAGCTGACCGTCAGCGCGACGACCAGGCTGATCTTACGCCCGCGCGTGTCGCTCAGGTAGCCCCACGCGTACGCCATTATTATTGGACCTGGAATTAAAACCATACTATTTATTATTATTACATTTATTCCCAAATAAATTACACACAAGAAAAGGTGTGGAGCGTTTGAACTGGTAAAGAAAAACCATTTTCGCCAAGTTTGACAGAGAGCATTCAGGATAAATTGTAAAGTACTAATAAATTGGAATACGCCTGAATCTCTAAACATTTACGGCCGCCTAGTAGGCATAGGCACCTACCTATTTTTTTATTTGATCCCTTCGTATTCTCGTAGCATCGTAGCGCACAGCGCCTGAATAATAATAACAACAAAATGTCTCCACACATTTGCTACACCGCCGCAAAGGCCACATTTGCTATCACTATTCTCTGCGGCGCTTCAACTCACCAACGAAGGGCATAGAGACGAGCACGTTGTTCCTGAACTGGTCGAGCTGCAGGTCGCACGCGCTGACGGTGACCACCAGCGCGAAGCTAAACATGTCCAGCGCCATCGCCAGCAGCGCCAGGCTCAGCGCGCCCAGCAAACACCAGTTGTAGCAACCAGTTCCTGTCAGTCAGTTACAATTCCTTTAGAAATAAAGGATTTTGATACCCTCCCAGACCACAACACCAATCCGCAGATTCTCGATTTGACAATAATAAAATTATTTCGTCTGTAGTACCGTCGCTTACTGTTCTCACATGACAAACAATGACAAATTTTAGTTAGATTGTTGTTCCAACCAATAACCATTATTGTATTTTTATTGACATTGGAAATGTCTTTTCGTTCACTTCAGTATAGGGCCCCATTTCAAGAAATAGTGCGATCCCTTTATATCTTGGAGAGTTGTGAAGATATAATATTCAAAGTAGCTCAAAAGACGCGTTTTTACAACAGCTGTAAGGCGCAAAAAGAATAATTCGAGAAAATCAAAAACGAGAATATTTATGGCCGGATTAGTGAAAAAAATTGACATTTTATTCCGAAATTTATCGTTTGGCGCTCGATATTTTGGAAACGAAGTATGATATCAAAAAAATAAAAAAAAACGGCTAAGTTAGCTACAATTTGAGCTTGTAATAAAGACGATCGGGTTAGGTTAGCTTAGCTTTAGCTTAACCTGCGTGAGAGAAAAAGAACGACAACTGAAACTATCGATCCTAGACTACTTGTGTGTAGGAAGAAATTGTAAGTCTTGACGAGATCATTATTTTTGGTTGACGAGATCTTTATTTCGGGTGACAGCTGTCAAAATAAAAACGGAAATATCTCGTAAACAATCAATCCTTGACTACTTGTGTGTAGGAAGAAATTGTAAGTCTTGAAGAGATCATTATTATTGGTTGACGAGATCTTTATTTCGGGTGACAGTTGTCAAAATTAAAATGGCAAAATCTCGAATACAATATTTTCTCGAATTCCGTAAATTCATTTCCAATGCGCTCGATAGTCGTGTGAAGAACGAAATCTGTGGTTTTTTTTTAAAAACGAGCTGTTTTTCATTTTGATGTTATAAAAGAATGGAAATACAAATCTCTTCAGACAATAACATGTATTTATGACTATAGATAATTCATTATAAGTCAGAGAGTCACGTCATATGTTTTCTAAACATAACATTATGTGATACAAGATCTTGAATAAAATATCAGTGATTTCATGTATTTGACAAATAATTGTGAAATTTTCCTGTCTTCCTACATCCACAGTAAAAAGTTCCTTACGATTGACTATCATTTTACTAACATAATTCTTATGCTTGCAGGGGTTCATGCTTAAATTCTCTAGTACTTTTTTGACGTGACTACGTCTAATAAATTGATGAGTAGGGTGCATGCACGAAAAAGATGACGCAATGTACAGCGGGCAGCAGGTCGAGTTACCACTTTAACGGACCAATTTATACTGGCTATACAGTACAACAGGTAGATATAACCAGTATATATTGGTCCGTTAAATGGATAACTCGACCTGCTGCCCACTGTACGTTACGCTTTATACGTCTTCTTCTTTTCGAGCCAATGGGGGAAACTCAAATGATCGACCTCCAATGGTTTGCGACGGTAACTGCCCGTTGGTTAGCCTCGTCTAGATCTTCTGCGGTGCATCGCTTGATCAAGCGGCGAGAGCGCGGCTACGTCTAATAAATTGATGAGTAGGGTCCATGCAAGTCGAAGTCGAAGTGGCAGTCGAAGTCAAATTACAAAAAAAAAATTACAAAAAATCATAAATGTCTATAAAGTCAAATGTTTTGCGCTGAATTTTTTGTTATGACGTAGTCACGTTAAACTGTCGTCCGTAAATCGACTTTACAGACAACATTTTTTTTTATAAATTCTTTTTACGTGAACCCGATTGTTTTATTGTTGCCGCAATACCTGCCAGGTGGATGGCCTCCGCATAGCTGTACACCTTCTCATCAGCTGAGTCTTGAGTCTGATGTTTCTGACACCCTGTCTCCAGGTGATTGTCACCATGATTATCACCAACTGCTGTCACTTGCTCACCGGTCGTGGTCATCATTGTTGGAGGTAGCACCATGTTTTATTACACTTTATGAATCGCACAATAATTTTATGTCTTTGGAAAGTTCTTTGTGTTATTTAGAGGAATTGAGCAAATTGATGAATATTTTATTGTAGGTAAGGAAACTTGTAGTGTCTTTTTTTAATTTAGAAAAAGATGACTTAACCATTTATTTAACACTATAGTTTTAATAATAGTTAATTGCCAAGACGTAACAGTTATTACTTATTTCTACTAGGATATTTCTTACAGCAGACTTACAGTAGTGTCACCTTTATCCTAATGACAAGTCTGAATCTGAACAGTGGAATATAACTGTTCGTATGTTAGATGTTCTATGTCACCTTTATAACAATACTCTCATCAATCAATCATTAGGAGCGGTAATTCAATAGAGAGATAAATAATTTAACGTCCGTATTTTATTTTATGATTGTAATTTTATTTTAATGATGAATATTCTTATTTTTATACCTACAAGCAAAACCTTTCAGAATTCATAATATTTGATCTATGAAGCAAAATTATGTAGGTTTGTCGGACTGAAGTATCAACTTAGCAAGTGACTGATGACTGAAAATTGATATCCTCTACATGAGAAAAAGGATATGGGGCAAAATGATTGTGACCTTATATCACAAATTATAATTACCATTGATACAACAAGCGGATGTTGCTTCATTGTTATAAATAAATAAATATTGCAATTCGGCGAGAAAACGACTTACCTAAACCTTAACAAAAATTATCGTTGTCCCTTTCTGTTATCTCTCATGTCATGAGTCATGATAGAAAATAACAGGTGACATTTTAGTCAGGATGTAATTTTATGTACTAAATCTGGGGATTCCATAATAATGGTATTCATGTACAACATTATCTATTAAGTCAATGAATAATAAAAGTAAATGGATATAAGATTACTTTTTATGGACCTTTTAAGATTACATCTATTATGAAAAGATAGCTTACAATTGTTTTGACTACTAACATAAAATAAAAGCTTTAGGTAAATTGTTTGTTAATTTCTTTTTGTACGTCGAATCTTTGAGCATTTTTAAGTATGTGTCGAGTAGAGTGGAGTGACTGATTGAACCTCAGATGAAATACTTTCGAAATGAGTAAATATTTAAAAAGAAAAACAACAACAAGACAAAAGTTTCTGACAAAGAACGGGATTTGTATAAAAATCGGCGTCTTGCCAACTTTAACACGTGTTGGTTTTTTTTTTCAAGCGGCTCAAAACAATATGAGTCAATCTTTTAATCCTACTTGAAAACAGAGCTGTTATTTAAGTATATTGCGTAAGTAATAAAGAATAATAATCATTAGACGGTTATAAAGTTTAGGTTAGGTACCATGAGGACTTGAGGAGGTAATGTAAGTGACCCAGCCTCTAACATATTCTATTCTTGGTTATATAAGTTTTTTAGACTCGCGGTTGTTCATTACAATTAGATTATTATTTTGGGGGCTATGTTTAACTTTGTAAACGCATGGAGTTTGAAGAGGCAGCTGGTCTTTAGGTGAACGAAGTAGTTTTCCTATTTTGTTTAAGGGAGTAAAAACAGTTTTAATGGAGATTTTCCCCAATAATCTGCCTACCTTATCTGTTACTCCTTTCACGTAAGGTGAAAACGCTGCTGGTTGTCGTTGCACTTCTTCTTTCCTCTTTTTCGGTGTACGTTTTGCTTGGTTTTTCACATATTATCCATTTCTTTGTAAAACCGTTTTGACGTGCTCCAACTCATGCGATAGACTTGCATCGCATAAATCATGGCCCTGTCTGTCAACGATCTCACAACGGAATCTAGGTGACGCGGTTGATGGTGTGACGTAGCATGTAGGTACTTGTCCTTACAAGACTAAAAAAGGTAAGTTTCAGATCTTTAAGCTTTAGTTAGTTTTTATAGAATTGAACAGAAACTGCATAACAGTCAACCTTATATAATAATTAGATAATAACTAATCAAAGACAAAGAGTAGTTATTTTGAACTAAAATAAACTAAAGTGTAATAAAATGTGTATGTTCATAAAGTAAACGCACGTGACAGTTTCAGAAATCTGGTCATAAAATAAATATGATTGGCTCTCGGCCAATGTTGTGTACGAGAGCAGACCGCTGATAGACAAATGTGTTTGCCTTTTCATACAGTTTCGATGACAATATGGAATTGAATGTATTTTTAAGCAGTCTAGGAGAATCCGAATCTTTTATCTTTTTTATTTTAACATAACTTACAGAGAAAAGATCTCGGATTCAGAACCATTGCTTATTAAAAAAAACACAGCGTCTATCTGTCTGTCTGTCTCAATGCGATAAACTCAAAAACTATCGTAGTCGAATTAGCGGTGATTTATAATATGAGTTTGGCAGAATATATAATAATCGTTGAAGATGACTGAAAAATCATGCCGACATTGCCGGCTGAGTCGACAATAAAACACGCTACTTATTTATACAAGAAAAAACCTATCAATCCAACGAAAAATTACAATCAATGTCATTAGATTCTTTACTATGTTAGCTAATGTTCTTCAAAATGACATAAAAGAACGTTTTATGACTAACCTTCCTCAACAAGTTCATGTGTTAATTTAAAACCGAGCACAAAACATCACGGTTTGAATTCCGGTTGCTGTTATCGCCTCAATAACTTAACTGGATGTTCCAAGGTTTGCCTTGTCAATGAAAGCAAAACTGAAATACGTAAATTCAGCCAAATTAATTAGATATTCTGACGACACACAATGTGTGCCTTTACTCTGTTGGCGAATTCCGTCACTGCGTCAATTCTAAAATTAACTCACTTTCATAAGTGGTGAAATGCAGATATAATATATATTTAATTATGATACAAAATGACTGGTTTCCACCCCAGTGTCAACGATTCATAAAACTGGACTAATTACTTTTGCCAATCAAACTGCAAGGATGCACGGAACACGTGCTTTCCAAAACGCTGCTAGCAGATAAGCGACCGTTCACACTACATTTGCTAGTTACCAAACGTATTACACCTGCCCTGTGACCTAAGTAACGAGCATAAACGTTTAGTTGCTTAACTAATAGTGTTTCTACAATATATTAATTTATAATTATATAAAAAACTATGAATGACAACAAAAATCAGCAAATGCATTGCAATGCCAGCAAAATTATCTATCTTTTTCTATCTATCAAATGTTCAGATTTTATGACGTGAAATATGAATATTCGCTAAAATAAATCTAATCTAATCAACTGTTACCTTGAAGTAGATATTCGATTCATCTTAACTCGGTTATTCCTAAGATAAAAGAGTAAAGTTGTGAGATGTGATTGTGTTGTGATTTATTATTGTAAAAATAGGAAACATAAAATGTGTTTTCGAATTCCATATTGGTCGCAATGGTTTGCAGCAGTAAATGGTAACTGAAAATTAATCTATTAATAAATTTTACTATGATATACGTATTTTACCGTGCAGCCACCCACAATACACCACACGGGTATTTGCTATACTCAACGTGTAACAAGGCTTTACCATATTCTATGATCTATGGGTTTGGTTTATAATATGATACAACTTCAAAGATAAATTGAATAAAATTGAGTAGTGAGAGAATTTGATTGAATATAAATTGAGATTACCTACAAGAAATAGGAACTCTTTATTTTATTTTAATTTACATTTCAGTGTTTATGCTGACCACAACAATTGGTATAAGCTTCGGTTGGATGTCACCGTTCCTCGGCAACTTGTCAAGACCAGACCCTCATTTTGAAGTAACCAAAGAGCAAACGACATGGATAGCATCACTCATGAGTATGGGGCAACCAATCGGCATCATTCTGGGATCGGTAATGGCCAACAGATGGGGAAGCAAAATATCTACACAAGCCAGTGGATTCTTCTTCATATCAGCTTGGCTGTTACTCATACTTGCTAAGACTGTGAATCTCGTCTTTGCCAGCCTCACCGTCCTCGGGATAAGTACTGGCATCGCCAACACGATTTTACCCATATACATGGCGGAAATGTCTGACTCCAAGATACGTGGCCTCCTTATCAGTTTCGTCGTACACGGATCAACTATTGGCGTGCTGATTGGTAACTTATTGGGGGCCTGGTTATCTCCCACGACCATTGGAATCATCAATTTCGTTTTATTATTAGTGAGTCTCATCAGTTTCTCATTCGTGCCTTCGACTCCGCAGTACTTACTCAGTCGCAACAAAGTGACGGAGGCTGAGAATGCTGTGAAGTGGTACAATCAAGATGTTGATCCTGCTGAAGAAGTGAAGATGATATCAGAATTTCTGGAAACGAGTCCGAAACTGGCTTTTTTGAAGAGTGCGCGTGAATTAATGAAACCCACAAATTTTAAGGCACTTATGATCATTTGCATGCTTCATGGTTTTACTCAATTATTTGGAGCTGCGACTATATTGGCTTATTCAGAAGTTATTTTTATAGAATCTAAGGTTGTATTGATGAATCCTGCTATTTTAGTAACTATTCTAAATGGTTTAATAATTCCGGTTGGTTGGGTATCTATGTACACTATTGACAAATACGGTCGCATAGTGATGTTGCTCGTATCATACACACTCATATGTATAGCTTTAACAGGTTGGAGTTTAATTTTTTTTTTACTAGAGAAGGGGTTTGTCGAACCTCAACTTCAATGGTTTTCTATAGTAAGTGCGTTGCTGTTTCGTGTCGGTATATCCATTGGCGTAACTCCTATAGCGACAACCTTAGTGGGTGAATTATATGCTCCAAATATCAAACCTATTGCTTGTTTAATTCACAACATATTTACAGCAATATGTTTTTTTGTTTCAAGTAAAAATTTTCAATTCCTTGTTGATAACTTGACTTATAAGTATACTTTTCTTCTGTTTGCTGTGCTTATGTTTTTAATAGGTTTTTGTGTTGTAATATTTGTGCCAGAAACGAAAGGTAAAACCCTGCAAGAGATACAAGAAATGTTGAGTAAACGCAAGAAATCGGCTATTCCAAAACAACAAGTGGATGTAGAAAATCATACAAATGTGTAAGTAGGTACTAGCTCACTTAGCCCACTGGTACGATGTGTGCATCAGTTTGAATGTCAAATAGGTTATTTCCAGTGCTACTTCCTCCAACGAGGATAAGATTGAAAAAAATAATCGTTTACATGTTAATTGCTGGTGCTATTTTCGTAAAAAAAACAGCTTCTTTATTCTTGCTTGTTGTCAAGAAGGTCATAATTACGGTGTTAGTGAGTCGGTAATTCGCGGTTAGCGTCATACTGATACTTTACAAGAACAATGAGGTCCTATAATGGTGGTTAGGAACGGTTTACTCACAGGAATTGTGATATAACTAACATAAAATATATAGTAATAATATCACTGTGACGGTTATACTTGAGCATTATCATGGAGTAATATAATATACTGATATTATTGAGTTGATTCAAAGATCTCAAAAAATAATGAAATTTTTTTAAGATCCTATTTACTCCAAATAAGGGTCTTAGCTCCTCAACTCGTGCGACAAACAGTAGATAAGGCTCTGTCTCAGCGCAGCGTCCTCTCTCGTCAAGGTCACTCGCTCGCGGCGCGTCTGTGCACGCGGCGGGTGAACGCGCCCTTATCTGCGCATGCGACTCTCTTACTGCGGTTTGCATAATGCTCTATTAGCTAACGTGAGTTATTTGTCTCTTTGTGACGGATCAAGTTGTTATTATTGTCATAGGTCCGATTTGAACTTGTGTGGTTTATTTGTTTTTCAGTATGTTTTCGTGGCGAAAAGGTCTTCTACTAGGCGTTTTTCGCTCTGCCTACCCCGTGAGGGATAAAAGCGTGACTTTATGTATGTACGTATGTTGTTACAATATTTTATTTCTTTAATACGGGGTGTAAGGGACAGCGTCCCGCAAACTTATAGGGGTTGCTCAGTCAACGATACTGAACAACTACCATCAGGATTTTTTTTTCAGGAAATGAAAATAAAAATTTGCTTTTTCATACAAAATGACCACATTGATCAGACAATTTGTATGGAAAAGCAATTTTTTTTTTTTATTTCCTGAAAAAAAAACCTGGTGATATGTGTTCAGTATCGTTGACTGAGCAACCCCTATAAGTTTGCGGGACGCTGTCCCTTACACCCGGTATGTACTTATGACAAATGAGATTTTATACTTGCAATAAATCAACCACATGTATTAGTTGTAGGTACTTCATTCATACAATGAAAGGGTCTACAAATAAATCAAATTGTTCTAAAACTGTGGTTTAACACAATGCAATAAAAATTAAATAATTTATAAATACATCGAAAACAGCTTATGGTGCAATAATAATAAAATAAATAATTATGAATCAGTTATTCACTGTCTTTGTCACTATCTACCCTTCTACGTGCTTCTACCCACACTTCCCAAGGAAATCCAAGAACAATGGAACCTTTGCCCAAGGGGGAATATAGAGAAGGGGGGTGGAAAGTGTGAACTGATTGAACCTTGTTCTTGTTCTTGTTCTTGACGCCATCACACACTAGACTCTGGTCTTCGGGACAAAGTCTACTTTTAGGGCTGTCAAAGCCTAGAGAATTATGTTTAGGTCAAAAAGCTTGTAAAAGTGCGTTAGGAGCTAAAATATTGTACTATAGCACTGATCCCTTTAAGGCGCATGGCAAATAGGAAGAGGTGCGGTGCCGGTGCGTCACCGGTGCGTCGTTTTTGTATAAAAACTTCAGAAACTTCGAATCAAACTGCGCTGCGCAGACGTAAATTACATACAAAATCGGCGCACCGGCGACGCACCGGCACCGCACCGCTTCCTAAATGCCATGCCCCCTAGTTCAACATGTTTTAAATCATTTCAATTATGACGACGATTAGGGAATCGCAGTAAGCACCATCTATAGATCTTACACTATGCTCGTTCATCTGCATCCGCGCATGGTGAGGTGGGGACGGCAATAAGCCCTCGATTGAAAAAGGGCCATGTGTAGTAGTGGATTGTTGTGGCAGATATAATCCGCACCAGCCCTGCCCCGACGGGCTGGCCGGTTATATCTGGAAGCCTCACAAGTGGTGATTGCGACGTCACGAGGACTTCACGTGAACGACGGAAACTTTACTCACGACACGATCCAAATAGAGACAGATTGTTCCAATTTGAAGGCCTTTGCACGTCCTTCAGCCAGGAATCCTCGCTGCTGGAAATTTCTAGGAAATCATCACTCTTCAACGCTAATAGGTACCTTTGAGCGTGCTATAATTTTTTGTGTTTTTTCCCTGTAATTATTTAATACATGTAAATTTAGTTTAATCGGCAATTTATTAAAAAGTATTTAGGAAATCACAGAAAAGATTCTTGTACATCCATGTTGTTGTCAATTGTTGTCAATAAAACTGTAAACAAATTGGCAAGAGTTTCATTTATTGTATACTAGCTTTCCGCCCGCGGTTTCTCCGTGGTAATGAAGTATTTTCTCTAACCTAATAACTGCGCTAAGTTTTGGCCTAGTCGGTCCAGTAGTTGACGTAACAAAACAAAAATGAAACATAATCATGGAACACTTGTTATAGCCTAGCTACCAATAGTTGGCGCTAGTAGTACCTTGTGTGCAATCAAAAATAAAAAATAAACTATTTATATTATGTTTAGTAGGTATCATATTGTAATATTTACATAATACTATATTTTTGAACTCAGGATTTACTCCTCTTTCATAATGGTATCCCATAGAATGCAATAGCAAAAAAAAATTATAACCAGCATATTTTTTTTATATCTCGACTCTCTCTCCAGGTAGAATTTCAAAAAGAACGAAACATGAGTATCTAAGTAAGACCTTTAGCAATAAAAAAAAAATCATCAATCGCATTCAATTTGGTGCAGACGTTTTTATGTGACACACAAACACAGATATGCAGACAGACAAAAATTCTAAAAACGGTATTTTTGGCTTCTATTTTAGCATTCATAGAGACCCCTAAATTTAATTTTTCTCATTTATCTCCCATGTACAGAAATCGACCTGTTACAATTTTATTATATGTATACTGGACATATCTAGCTACTCGACGAGGTTATAACACTTAAGCCTCGTATAATGTCGTCATAAAAAACCTTACAAGCAATATTGAAGGAAGGTTGTGATATGAAATGCCTTCAAACGTCCACCTTGCACTCCATGCATGGTCTCATGATATTGATGTAAACGAGACCGTTTTAATAGTACATAAAATAGAGTCAAAGCTTTATTATAGCTTATTATATTAATCATGTCAATTTATTTACAGCAATTTTTAGGATTCCGTACCTCGAAAGGAAAAAAGGAACCCTTATAAGATCACTCGGTTGTCCGTCTGTCTGTCTGTCCGTACGTCCGTCTGTCAAGACCCTTTTTCTCAGGAATTTGTGAATGTAAGAAGTTGAAATTTATACTGAATACTCAAGTCTAAGATTTTTTCTATCGATTGTGCTAAGAGACGTTGCTTTTTGCCAAATTTCAAGATCCTAGGTCACCGGGAAGTACCCTATAGGTTTTGCCTTCCTTACGATTCAAAAACCTACAGGGTACTTCCCGTGGACCTACAATCATGAAATTTAGAAGGAAGCTGTGTCTAATAGCACAATCAGAGGAAAAAATCTAAACACTGTAAATTTCTTCAAATATCACCAAAAAAAAAAGGATTACAAACTTATTTTCGTAGTCGTCTCCCTATATCTAGTATGGGGACAACAGCAAACTTAAGTTTGTCCTTTAGTCTAGTTGATATTTTTGGGTGAAAAAAGTTTGGGTGCTCGAGGTGCTCTATATTCGCTTTATATACCCCTAAGTTGGTACGGAAGCCTCGGTGAGCGAGTCCGACTCGCACTTGACCGGTTTTTTGTTATTTTATGTCAATTTAGTCACAGGTGATATGATTACTTATGATCACCTGTAATTTTGAATGTGATTCTGCTTTTTTGTGACTACAAACTGAAAATATTTTAAAGCCATAGACGTTTATAAACGTTAAGTATGTACTATTTATAAAGTACGCGTTTAAGTTTTCGAGCTACAAACAAACAAGAAAGTTTAACATTCACTAAGGTAAGAAATAAAGCACAGCCGTAGTCTTTAACACATTCGTTGCAACAAAATTACTGAGAATCTCTAAAAGGTAAAAGTATGTAAGTATGTACTAGTCCTCGTGATGAAAACAATCATACAATTTTTCCCCAGCTCTAGATTCTTTCATACAAAATTGACAAATAAATTATAATCAAACTGATTGATAAGATAATGATGAGATTATGTTATGATTATGATATTTCTCGCATTTATATTCTTTCGATATGGTGACCTATGATCTATGATTTGACTCCTTATAGCAATAGCACACTCTGTAGCAAAGTCGAGGCAAAGCAGGCTACGGCTACGTGGCTACAACCAGGTCTACGGCGCGATCCCTCCGCACGAGGCAGTTTACTTAACAGCTGGCAGGGGGCGTTGTTATACCACGACGTATACGTATTCATTTATAACCACCTCCTCGGACGTGTTCATGCTAACGTAGATTGGATTTCTTTATTTGGCATCGTGTCACAAAAACAATTCATAAACATAGTGACTACAATATTTTGTAAGTATTATTTTATTTGCGATGTGAACGCTGTTTTATTAATCTAGAGCAGATATACGGGGTGTAAGGGACAGCGTCCCGCAAACCTCAGTCAACGATACTGAACAACTATCACCAGGAAATTCGTTCAGGAAGTGAAAAAAAAAATTGACTTTTCCATACAAAATGTCCACTTCGACCAGACAATTTGTATGGAAAAGTCAATTTTTTTTCTCACTTCCTGAAAGAATTTCCTGGTGAATATTGTTCAGTATTGTTGACTGAGCAACCCCTATCAGTTTGCGAGACGCTGTCCCTTACACCCAGTATAGATTCAGCGATGAAAGCAATTAAAAACCTTTTATCGTTATTTTTATTTAACCCCCGACGTCCAAAAACGAGGGGTGTTATAAGTTTCACGGCTATGTGTGTATGTCTGTCTGTCTGTGGCATCGTATAGATTTTGATGGAACTTTTTTATTTGACTAAATGTTACTTGGATTACAACAAAGAATACAAAAAATTACGCCTCCTGCCTTAGGCGACTGTTATAAATAAACGACAATTATAAATTCTGAACGCTTATTATACGATAACTTTGATATTTTATAGAATGTATACAAAACTGTGCGTCTCGTTCTCGTGTAATAATTAATTAAGAAGACATTCCCCGCGAAAATAGACTGCAATCGAAGTCCAAAGTCCCTAGATTCCCCGATACACGTCCGGCCCTTCGAGTTGTCATTGGCATTGGATCGAACAAACAAACAGTTTTCAGGCGAGTGCCGCGACCGCGACCGCGACCGTCGGTCAGCCCGAGCCCGCTAGCCCGCCAGCCCGCCAGCCCGCCGGCCCGCCAGCCCGCCGGTCCGCCAGCCCGCCGGTCCGCCGTCCATCGGTCAGTCGAGTGCAACCAGTCGCCCGCGCCGCGCGTCTCAACAGACATACCACGCACCATCATCGCTACCCACCCATGCCTCTACGGTACCGATCGAGAGTCAAGTTAAAGAAATAAATCAAAGACTTTTTTAAAACAAATGGGATAAAGAAATCATTGAAAAGACATTTGAAAATATAGACTTGTTGAATATTGAGTGTGATATTAGTTGTAAGGTAGTTAAGTTTGTTGTTATAGCAATTAGTAAATTAGTGTTGGACAGTTGATTTTTGTGTTGTGTTTAAAATGGAAGAAAATGGAGGTGAGTTGTTTTACTTTCATTTTAGATAAAAACTTTCTATTTAGATAAAGAGCCAGGTGCGAACTCACCAGTTTAAACTAGGAAATATCATAATAATATGAATTATCATATTTTCAAAATTGTACTCCGGATTGAGACTCAAAGAATCAATAAAAATCTCTCTTTTATCAAAATGTTCATTTGTTACTCTTTATTTTCATTTTAATTGACACTCACATAAATATAAATAATTGACGTGAAGATGTCATTCGACTTGACATACAGCACTTCTTTGGTGTGGACGGCCGGGACGACGATCGAACCGATGAATCCTGGTGTTAAGACCATCTATCAAGGCTGTGACATGGATTTATGTAGGTAATGTCGGACAAACGGCTTGGTACAGTTTCAGAAACACGGAATGGTATTTCTCCTCATTCAGCATACATCGTCATAACCTAAATCAAACTCACGACCTCTTGATAAGAACCAAAAGCTCAACCACTAGACCATAGAGGCAGTTAGAACAACACAAATTTTGGATTGTTCATATTGGCAACAACAGAACACTTAATTATTTTATTTCATCATAAATATTACTTTTAAATGGTTTGAGCTTTATGAACATGTTTATCTTAACTTTTATTACGTAGTTTCAAATCAAGATTAAAGCTAGTATGTTTCTAGTCAAATACTGTGTTATTGTTACTAAGTCATTACAAAAAGTTGCAAAATATGTTGAAAACAATAACTTTAAAAAAAACTGTAGAAATGACGCTAGATTTGTAATAACTCGAAAATCGATAAGAATAACATAAAATATATATATATATACTTAAATTGAAAGATCACGTTAATGTATCAATAAGCTCGTAAGCGCTACAGTGTTTTCTTCGTAGCAGCTACGCCGTAGAGGGGACCATATTGCTACGCCGTAGCAGGGGTCTACCGGCTACGATTTCCCTGAATAATTTCCTCTGTGGTCTACAGGTGTGAAGGAGGTTATGAATTCAATTCTCACGGAAATACACAAAATGTTAATTTATTATTTCGCATCATATCTAACATAAAAATAAAACTACTACTGTAAACTCTAATCGCAATGTTCACATTTACAGAAAGAAGAAGTACGCAATATATATAAGATATATCATTTGATTTCTATGATGAGTCATAAATATTGGCAGTTTTCTGTAAACCGCATAGGTAGTGGAAGAATCTGAAATCCGTAACCGCGATGACGTCACCTGTTAAAGGAATTACTCTACGGAATGTTTTCAGCTTATATGTTTTGGTTTCTTTAAATGTTATTTTTATTATTTTTCATTTAAAAACTCATTTCATGTCATGTGCTTTTTTATGCAGTAGTTGTGGAAAAAAATGAGTTTTGTACAAATACAATAAAGCAGTGAGAAATGAATAACCTCAATAACAAAGACGTAGGAATAAATAAAATATTACATGCAAATTAACAAATTTCATTGAAGTATTTTCCAACATTATTCTATAGTACCTACGTTTATTTTACCATGTTAGCCAATTCTCTTAGCTATAAGCAACAAGTGGCTCATCGTAATACGTATTATAATAATGTTACAATAGCGGACAGTACATGTTACAGAAAGGGTATTGGTACCGATTCTGTTGGAAACCCAACTTAACTAATTTAAGTTTAGTGCTGTCACTTTCTAAACTTTAAATAAAATAGAGACAGAAATACAACAGCTGATTATAAACCTGTCAGAGACTGTGAGATTAAAGGAATAGAGAGTATTGTGTTTTGCGCAAACACTCGGGGACTGAAAACTAAGTCCCGCGCAGATGACTGATATCTGTTAGATAGGACGCCGTCACTGAAATTCGGTTGGGAAGACTATTTTTATTTTATAGTTAGCGTCTTTCATGATGCGGTTTCAATTATGTAAAGTGAACGCTCAACTGTCGGTACGTTTGTTTATCTTCTAACCTAACTTTGGTCGTGTTGTATTTACTTACTCAAATTAATGACATAATAATGACAGTAGTAAATTTAGGCTAACGCATTTCTATTAAATTGGGCCTGTCACTTTCTCAAATTGTAAACAAAAAAAACGGAATTTACTGATGGCCGCACAGAAATTTTCAAAATCATTTCGGTGAACGAACAAGATTTATTATTCGTAGGTTCGATGCAAAAACTATCTCGTCTTCGTCTACCTCTGTTTATTTGTCTCAAATTTTTTATTTAGCAGTATTTTGCACAAAATATGTTGCCTGCTTCTTATTATAAGTTATGTAATAGGAAGTTCTGCCTGTAAATTGTCTTATGCTCTGTGCCAGAGTGGTATTTTTTTTTTACTACATACCTCCTCGCAAAAGACGCCTTCACTACTTCTGTCAAAAATTGAGAGCAATTTTAGATTGTGTTTGTGTATCGCTGAAGTGACAGGTTGTCAGCCCGTCGTCGCCTAAATACACACACTACATTGTAACCCTCCAATACTTTTTGTTGACGTCTACAGCATGCCTGTGAGGAAGGGCAGCTGGAACATTCTATGTTTTTCTATAGTTTCCAGTCCAGCATGGAAATAAACTTATTATACTGCTGTCAACAAAAGTTAAAAATACCTTTAACAATTCAATTTCAATTACGCAGTTCGTGAACAGTTCAAAGATTGTACATTGTCCACTTCTTTACACACTCATGACTCTTATCACTGAGTAATAATTGTGAATTCGCTATGACCCAGTCGAATTTGATCGATTGACTGACAGCTGTGGATGTTCACCTCACGGAGATAACGACCAGCAATCAAGGACAAGTTGCCAGCCTATTTCAATTAATTTAAATTATTGACTTAAGATAAATAATAAATTGGCAACATGCAAGGTTTGGTATCCCACTGTGGCTGAATTGATGAGTCCTTTCCCTAGTAATAAATAGTAAAATAGTAAAAAAGCATTATGACATGTGGTGATAATTATACAATATGGATATGACACAGATCTAGATGTCCACCAGGCAACGGTATCACAGGTTTATGCCAGTTGGATCAGTCTCGCTGTTTAAGCCCACATAACCTTTCTATCTTTACTTTGTTCCACCGATGTGATGTCACCTCTGACCTTGAATCACCCTAGAATAGTGTCGAGTTAACCCATCGTTATAAAAAGTACCTACATAACATAATGCTAGATCAGAACTTTGAAAATGCACTTAAATAACGGACGGATAAAAAAACACTACTCAAAACTCAGATTTAGAAGAAAAAAATACATAAAAGCAATCAATCAACCAAATGTTTTATTTGTAGAAACGGGTACAACATAAAGGTGTTACAAAAGAAAGATAGTGCGCCGAATCTTGCTTACAGTGAACATACAAACAGTTAACATGCCTAATTAACAAAAACTTAAGGTCATATCAAAAAATATAAATTACAATTTAAATTAACTATAGCAATTATAATAATAACAAGTAAAACCATTATAAAAGTATAAACTATACATTTTAAATGTATTTTCTTAAATAAACTAAACAACTATACGGGGTGTAAGGGACAGCGTCCCGCAAACTAATAGGGGTTGCTCAGTCAATCGAACAACTATCATCAGGATTTTTTTCAGGAAAAAAAAAAGTTATGAAAATAAGTGAACTAATCGTGACCGCAAGCTTAATAACACTGAATGACTTACTTCACAAAATATCTAGAACACATAAACAGACGTCTTACAATGCACCATACCGTACCGATTACATTTACATTCCACCGTATTATCCTTAAAATATTCCATCACCAGTTATTGCGCATTATCCTGGCCAACATATAAGTGTCAATTCATTGTGTTTATTTTTAAATGAAACCTGTCACAAAAATGAGGAGTGTTACAAAAATACCCTCAAAGCCGAAAGAGCGTGTGCCTGCTTGTATAACTGCACAACTTTTTCCATGGAATATAGGTCGTAAAACGTAAAAATATTCGATTTCCCATATGTATAAAAACGGTCTCATAGAAAATTAAATTGCTGTATAAAAACACCCAGTCTAAACAGAAGAAAACTTACAAACATTGTTAAATCTCATATGCCCGTTTCAAAATGAATCCAACGAAAATTTAACAGCTTTAATGTAAATACTTACACCAACCATTCAAATTTTGAAGTGCGTAGTTCTTCAGGTTCAAGGTTTGGCTTTCAAAGTGACGTTAATCAAGAACATACACTTTCCGAAGGCATATCACATGTGACACAGAGTAAACAATCGTATCGAGTCAGTAAGCACACGACTTAACGAATATAAGTCTAAACCACGCATTATCTATCATGAATGAGAGAACGGAAAGGGATGTGAGGTAAATAACTTATTTTAATCCTGTCAAATGAGCAATTTTTTTTTTTCAAGAATCTTTGAATAGTTTAGTCATGATATAAAAGGGTATCGACTAAAATCCTTCTTAATGGAGTTCTTATTCACAGCTCTATCAATAAGTTGACTGCCTTCCAATTATTTCTTTTCTCTCATATCAGAAAAAGTGAGAATTAAGATTTAGTAAAGTCGTAGGCTAACCGAATCAACACAGTCACTGTATGTAGTATAATGGTGATAGCTGTACACATGTTGTATAATGGTGATAGCTGTAGACTTATGTTGTATAATGGTGATAGGGCGTTATGTCAACACAGAGTCTGTGTTTATCGTCGTGTACTGCTGGTCATTGGTCGGCGTTTTTACCAAATTAATGAGAAATCGATTGGAAGGAACATACGAGTATAAGGGGAATTTGTCTTGTACATAATATAGAGCCACAAACTGACCTGATCCATGGCTTTATGACCACTGTGTGCAATGACGTAACTTGAAGGTATAGCTGGTCACCCATCCATGCACAAACCTTGTTGCTTCACTAAAAGCAAACACATTGGACTAAGGTCTGGAAAACCAGATGTGCCAACACTGAGCAGAGCCGATAGAAGCAAGTTGGTTCCTGTTTGAATCACCGGTGTGGTCCGGTTCAAACTGGAATACAGAGTTGCTAAAACTTCATTGTATTCCTTTGGAGCAATATAAACAAGACCAAGTTAAAACATCATCATTAGCATATCGGCAAATATAGTTTCCCGTTTCATAAGATATTTCCTGCGGTAAGATCAAGCTTTTTATAAACTGTACTGGGAGTGGATAGAAACATAGAATGTTTCAGTTTCTTCCCTTCCGGGGTTCCGGGCATCCTGTAGAAATCAGTAGACGCGCAGAAGAGTGTTTCAGTGTATATCAATTTAAGCGCAAGGCTGACAACCTGCAATACACATTTCCATCTGAAATTGCCGTCAATATTTGTCAGACATGACGAAAACGCTTAGGTACTCTGTATGGATAGGATATTTAGTTTTAAGTTATCTAACTGTAATAACTGGTACCGAATAAATGATTTATCTATCTATCTTCAGTTTCGTTGACTGAGCAACCTATAAGTTTCTGCTAGTCTGTCTAATGAGTCGTTGCACACGGAAATGGCGCCAATTTTAAAAATCTTTAAATGTAAACACAGAAAAACTACAATAAAACTATTCTACGACTAGACTCTACGCTGTCCCTTACACCCGGTATATGTATGTTGTTACTCCTGACTATCAACAAATCACGTGCTACATGTGCGACTTTTTTAAATACGTAAGTACACGATGCTTCAGCCACATCACATCATAGGTGACACTTCGATATAAGTTTAACGGCCTTACTTATGTCATGTCTCTTTGTTGTAAGCTTCATACTACTTGATAAAATACCAAATATCTATGTATAGGAATATTGAATACGTTATTCAACAGAATAACAAAATTTATATCTGTTTTTGTTTTCCGACTCTTAAGTAATTGTTTTTCCTTGACTCAGTTAGTTTTTTATTATCATTATCAATCAAAATAGGTATTATTACATTAATAAAATATTATTCTGCTGTGCGAAATTTTAAAATATCCCACTTAAATTGCTCTGATATATTTTAATGCTGAATTCTAGAAAGCGTTTTCTTAAACTTTTAAATAATTAGGTATATCCCAGTTTGGTTTTGGCACCTTATTGTCATTACGAAATTAGCGTTGCATTGCATTATATAAGATTTCGGTTACAATTTTAAAATACAGATGGAGCGTAAAATCATAGATAATAATAATACAGTTTATCACCTACCGACGGATTTTTTAAACATAATTATTGAATATTTTTTTAATAAGAAAAGGATGGGAATGGAATGTTACTTACTCTTTTGATGCGCACTTATGTTCGAATAATTAAAAAAAAAAATCTTTACAATTCTAAGGGCGAATTTAAATTTAGTTCCATATTGTGACATTTAGAATTGAGCCTTTAGCCAGCCCTTTTGCAATACAAGATAATCTGTTTATAAGGATTAACTAAAATAATCAATCACTGACATCGTATTAACTAATTGTAGTAAATCTGATAAATATCGATTACTCACACATTAACTTCTGATTAGTCATCTCAAGGAAGTTAGTAACAAAAAAACTGCAAATATTCGTTGATGATAAAAAATAAATGTTGCGAATTTTGATAAATAAAGCTCCGGTTGTTGCTGAAATACAACCACTTGCAAATTTGACTACGAAATAGCTACGGAGCTACGGCGCCGGCGCACCTGCAGCAGTAAACGTTTGGCAGTATATAAATAGTTAAGTTTACTAAAAATATACAGTGTTAAATAATGTTTTTAAAACATGGCTGGGATTTGAACCTCCACCTTTATTATTAATTTTGTCCATTTATCAATCTGGATGTGTGTTGTCGGATCTACAAAGGATAGGATTTATTCTGGTGTTAGAGTTTTACATCGAGAGGCAGTCAACAACTTGTGAGTAGGTAAACTAAGTATATAGGTACCTACTTGAGTTTAATATCGCCTGCATGGTTTTAATTAAGTTGACGTAAAAGCAATAACTCATATCTAGCCTGGCATGTCATTTTATTAAAAGATCTTTCACTGAACTAGATAAAATAAAAAGCTTTGAGCATAAATTTGAGCTTTCAAAGAGGAGAGCGGAATTTAAAGTGTTTAGTAGCTTGTTCCTCTGTTAATAATTTCGCGGAATAAAGCTCTAACATAGCAGCAACTTTAAGTAGCTATACCATATCAATACACTGTTTTTGTCTGAATGTGACAAGGCAAGTATGTGTAATAAAATAAGTATTATTAAATCCTATGTTCAGTTCAGTGTTCTTTTTACAGACTTTCTGTGTACGATAAGGTATCAGATAGTATTAATGTGTAAAATTATCTCAATATCCCACTATCTATTGGAGGTTATATTGTTATCATAAATTGATCAGTCCGCTCCTCGTTATTGCTCGTTGTTCATATCGTTATCAACGCAGATATTGCTTAGTAGAGCTTCCCGTAAGCTGTGACGTCACAGAGAGAGAGGGGCGCGCACGGTAACCATGCATTAATGAAACTTGTAAAGTATACTCCTAGACAAATACTATTACAATATTGTGTGGCGATCTATCGAGAATATCTACCTAAAATTAACTTAATATTATGGAAACTGAAGGCTATTTAAAAATATTCACGTTCATCATAACCATTCGATTTTTATTTTATGGGACGTAATTTTTATTTTTTCGACACTTACTTATTTTCCTTAGGAATGATTGATCAATTTAATCGTGGTTAGAATTTAACCTTTATAAGAGTGAATAAAATATTAATAAAAAACATTTATGAAAACGTTGTAATAAATAAACAAAAAATAATAATAAAATAGCGCTTGTATTACTTATCAAAACTGATGTTCATACATCGACTATCTGACGGTCAAGTTTCCAGAACCATCCTTTCCACCACTCACTTCAATTAACGGTGGTATCCAAACCGATACTTTCCGGTATTAACCAGATCAAAGCGGTCAACATCAGACCTGGACCAAAATAAACCAGAGCTTAACCAGCGGTATCATTGGCTCGCGTGGTTATAATAAACCAAACAATTAAAACAATTGACTCGAGGACTTACAGCTCGAGATTAAAGATTACTGCGGGAATCGGGATGCCACTTCTAATTGAAAGTATTTAACTTCTAAACCCAGTAAAGATTTTTTATATGCGGCAGCTAAGATGTTAAAAGATTAGAAGAGTCGTAAAAGTTGTTTTTGTAGAGCGTAACTAACTCATTGCCACTTTGCGCACATCAACACTCCGACAATGGTGTCATTGGTCATTGGTGTTGATTCAAACCAAACATTTAAAAAAAAGAACATTTCTAAACTAATTTTAAGTAGTAACTTCAGTAACTTCAATACCAGGAGTACTTGTGACTTTTTATTAAATTAGAAATTGGAAAGAGAGAAGTATATTGTTTAAAATTACATATTTTTAAATGACACATCCATCATTTAGCATGATCTCTAATTTTTTGTTATGTTAGCCGTATGATAGTTGGTTTTTCAAGTAGGTACTGTTCAAGTAGGTATTTAAAAGTTAACAATCTTAACACGACTTTTAATCAAAGAACATGTTTCAAAAAAAGTTTTAGCTTTTAGTTATAAAAAATGAAATAACAGTTTTGGTAATGTAACTTTTGCCAACACTTACAATTTATTTTAGAAATGTGTTTTTAAATAAAAAGAAGATTGTTTTAAATACCTACTCGGAAAGAACTCTTTTTCTAGTTCAAATATTTTCACAGGACTAAATTAAAATTAGGTGAAAAAGGTGTTGGCTTATCGCTTAAATTACAATCACCGGGACCCTTATTTTAACTGACTTTTGACTTTGTGTTACTAAGTATTTATATAATGAGTCCACCGTAACTATTTACGTTCGTCACTGCATATCGTTCCCACGTGACCGAGAAACTACTAGCAAGTTCTTGATATAGCAGAACTTTCCACTGACACACGAGTACAGATGGACAGACATAACACGACGTGTTGTTTTCAAACTAACACTCGCTTCAGACAGTGCTTCACTTGAATTGGTTAGGTCAGTTACTGTAAGATGATTATATTGAGGTATGAATTACAATATCCACTAGGTACTTTTAGTAAAGACAGACACGGCTTGATTATTATGTCATGGCCTTGTTAAGCACAGGATTATGGCTAAGACTACTTAGGACCGACAATCCTGACGCACCAAGACGAGGAGAGCTGACCACAAGTAAGAAGAGAAAGGTCAATATTTATATTTTTATCAAAAATTAGAGAACAGTTATAGCGTTGAATCCAGCCACCGCACCCATCAGTAGTGTACGTACATCATTCAATAGTAAAAACTATTTCAGTCACCGCGCATTCGCTCTACATAGGACAGAAAGCAATGATATAACTACTTCCGTGCTGAAACTGACTCATTACATTGCTGACAATTAATACGAGCAATTTGATAATTGAACTCGTACATACAAGGATAAAATCACGCCTTTATCCCAAACAGGATAAAGAAAGCATCAACGGCTTAGTGAAAACTCGCTAGTTTATTGTATGCCCGTGAAATAAAGCAGCTGTTACATTTTTTATCATTTCCAGTCAGTTATTTCTACAAACATGAGTTGTCAGTTATCTTATCTTGTCAATCATCAATCATTATTAGTAATTTAATATCATGACATTTGCCGTCGACTCGCAAATAAGAAAAAGTAATTTTATTATTAGAGCTGATATGATCATAGTATTAAATTGTAGTTTACAATAAAATTCGTCCAATATCTGTATCCTATCTATACTCCATTCATTATTAAAAAAATTATTCCTGCCATACTAAATGACCGTTTTAGTATGGGGAAAATTATTTTTTAATAATGTATAGAAATGGGATCAAATATTGTGAAAGAAATCGAAGTTGACTTTTTTTGTTTACATACCATTTCATCTTCATAGAATTCTCATAATTATAAGATGGATTATATTTCTTGCTTTTATAGAACGATCATATTTTTCTTATTGAGAGATTTATCATTTGTAAGACTACATTTTATTGGATTGCATCAGACACAGACTAAAGGTACCCAAAAATAAGTAAAAAAATAAAAATACATTTGTATTAAGTAAAATTTTATTCGTAATACGTATACCTAGATGCCTAATAAAATACGATCATAATAGTGACCCAATATCTGTGTGTGGTGTCGTCAGCTGACCCTGCCTACGGGCGCGGGCGTCGCGGAGGCCGCCAGCTATTCTCGTGCTGTCTTTGGCATTGTCAACATTGTTGCACTGTGCCACGAGTGTGCCTCGTTCACTCACCTCTCTTCCGGATTTATTAGATAGTTATGAGATTATTTAATATTTTCTAGCTTTCCACCCCGCGGTTCTAATGTACTGGCAGCGCCATTTCTTCTCTAGATTTATAATTGTGGTCTGAGGTTTGTTAGTTAAAAATACAAGACATATTAGGTAACCTACTAGATGCCAAGCACTGTTGGGCAAAGAGCTCTCCCACGGTAATTCATTTTGCACGATCTAGGTAATTCAACCTCAGTCAATTCCTTCGAATACTTAGGCATAATCGAGATGGACACGCCATCTTTTTCGGGGTATTTTTGTGATGATTTGATGATGATTCTCATTTATATTTGATAGACATGTCCAGGCCACTTTTATGTCAGCTTAGCGGTTTTAATCCACCCTACGTCACTAATGCCTTGGACTTGGCAAAATTATATTTTCTAAAGGTTATTTCATAAAGTAACTATACTCAATAAATAAATGTTTGTTGTCAACAGATACCAGACAAAATCTACACGAGACCCCCCTGCCTCTGGACACTCCTCTCAATGGTAAGTCCTATATAATATTTCAAGAAATAATAATAAAACATTTACCTTAGAACTTCTTTCTGGTGACATAAAAGATTTTGGATCCAATATCATATTTTTTACTTTATTTTAAACTTTACGAAAAAAAGATGCTGAAATTTTCCTTAAAAGCTGAAAAAGAGAATGTTGCCTTGCAAATAAAAATAACGAAATAAGTAGAAAATCTTCATTTCCAAATGCCTTAAAACTCAATAATGTACCCCACTAAAACTTCAAATAGTATGATATAGGTATGCCATTATAATTTATGATCGAATCATTCATTACCTGCAAGTGCCGCTGTCGTCGCGCGCGCATGTTACAAGTGCGCTTCGGTTTGGCAGCGGTGCGGGAGTCGGTACATACACAAACACATACAAATAACCAAGCCTGAATTCCTCACGAGGTGGGCAGAATGTCAACGGCTTACTAAAAACCGTTAACACCGCGTCTGGCCAATTGCTAAGGTAATGATTGAGGGCAATTCTGGGTGCACACCGCTATAAATGTGTCAATGTCAAAATCGCTAATCTAAAATTAAATTTAACCGGTGACATAACCTGACATAACTAAAGGCTATTCCAGGCGAACCCACATTTTTTAAACATTTGACATAATAGTCCTGTGGTGTTGCTAGTCTGAAGAAGTTTTTTTTTTTTTTATCAGTTTTATCGCTCTGGAAACTAGACTTGGAACAGTTTTTCGCCTAGGACGGAAAAGGTTTCGTTCATTTCCTGGAAAATAAGTGTTTCCGAAAAACACTAAACGTCATCCACCCTTCGGAATAACTGTCAATCAAGTCAAGGTCCATGTGTATGATAGGTATTATTACGTTACTCTTTGCGTTTATGTTTGTTTACATTTTAAAGCAACCCTTTCATGGTAGTTTCCATGATTTTCTTGAGCAGAACAACATGAAAATGTAGTTCCGGCAGAAACATTGGGCAGAAACAAGCCGCCGCTAGTTGAAGGCCACCAGTTTCTTCAGCCCCCCGCGTCGGTGGCGTGATATGACATGCCACCTAAGCCCCAAACCTAATGTATCGTATTTGAATTCAAGTAATAAGTCAGAGGCCCCATAGAATGAACTGTGTCGTCGCAGATGGCATATTGAGAAAATACGGACCCCCCAAAAAGAGTTACTCCTGAAGAAATCCACGAGCAAAAACGAGATATCATAGCAAGCAAGTTGCTGTAGTTAAAAAGGTAAGGATAGGTACTAAGTTGTAGCAAATCGTTTTGTTAATTTTGAATATGCATTAGTTTATTGATCTGAACTTTTAACTCTTTGTAGATTGAAAGATCCTGCATAATTTTGAAGACAACTCAAAGAATTTCAACAAATAAAAAGAAAAGCCGATATCAACATATCGAAACATGGTTTTGCCTGGCAGTCTTCAGACAAGAGAAGGCTTGGTCTTTCAAGTGCTACATGGCAGTGTTCAGAGAACAGGCTGAGTCCACTGCAATAACTTATTGGGAGATAACAGGTACAAATGGATTAATTAATCTTTCAACAATTGTTGTAATTTTTTAACATCTTAACTGCTGAAAACCTGCTTAGCATGACAACCTTGCTGCAAAGGCTATGGGCAAAAACGACCGTGGTAGTACCGTGCTTACAGGTTGCGCAATAAGTGTGTATGGGTTCAGCAGCTAGTATTAATTCCAAGTCCAATAGTTTGTTTACAATTTTACAGATAATTAGATGTGAATATACCTCGGTTTTTTATGTATGTGTGTGAAAGGAAGGAGGTATCAAGAATTTTAAAAGACCTAACCTAAAAATCTTCATGTAAGAAGCATGTAAGAAATTTTATTAGAAAATTCTTACGTTACAGAGATAAGCAGGTGATTAGGCCTGCATGAGATTTACCTAACTACAAAATGTTTTCACTTTGGTATTTAAATAAGGTAGAGATCTGATTTCTTTTTGATTTCTTTTTCAGACGACGAAGCGACGAAGAACCTAATAGATGTATAGCAAAATGTGTAATAATTAGAATGTGAATGAGAATAATGCAGTTGGCTGAAGAAACCAAGGCGCGATACAAAATAAGCGGAGAATACCACATTTAGCCTATACTATTCGGTTTAGTTTTTTTCTAATCTCGCTCCAGTTTAGACTAGGTGTGTCAGATAAAACTTATACAAATAAAATTAATTAAATTTATACTGTTGTTTTATTTATTTACATAAAACCCAGTACTTTCATTTTAAAATAACGTACAGTAATTATGAGATACACGCATGCCTTGAAGGACCTGACCTGATGAGTATTTACATTCTGTACAAAGACAGAACGCCGCTCTTAGAAACTGTTGGCGTATTTTACTGACTAATACAATACAAATACAATATACTTTATTGCACACTTAATAAAACACATACAGAAACAACAAACAAAGAATATTAGTGTACATATAGGCGGCCTTATTGCTAAGAGGCAATCTCTTCCAGGCTTCTCTGACTAAACGCTTCTAAAACTCTTTCATAATGCGCACAGCACAAGAGTGGAACTCACTACCAGCGTCTGTGTTTCCGAATGCATACACTTCAAAGTTAGAGTGAACAGGCATCTTCTGGGTGAGCTCGCTCCATCGTCGATTTCGTCCAGTCGCTATGTGAGGAACGATACCATTACCAGAGGACTCAAAATGGAGAGTCGATATATTCATCAGTCGTCTTGCCACTGACGCGTGCGCGCGGGCAGACGCGTCAGAATTCGCTCACATCCAGGAGCTGGCGCCCCAGCACGCGCGGCCACCCGATGGAAAGGCTACCCCCATGACCTAGTCTCTAGTCTCTTTCGTTTTCTCTCACTTTCATCACAAAGGCCAAAGTGCCTACCACTCTCTTTAAATAAATAAATAAAATGGTTGCGCCAGTTTAAGCATTTTAATAAACTTACTCAGTAATAATTCTTTTAACGTATTATTTACACTGTTACTTGTAATTCTTTCTTATAAACCAAGTTTTGGGAGTTAATCTCTTCCAACATAAAAAACAAAGATTTTGATAAAAATAATTTATTAGTTATTTTAATCTTAATGCCATGGACTAGAATCATTTTAAAAATATAGAATGTGCCAGCTGCTTCGCTTTAGCTTTATTTACTAGAACTATGATTCATAGCTCCAAGGAACTATGTTCATAGTTCCAAGAAATATGATCATAGCTCCAAGAAATATAATTATAGTTCCAAGAAATATGATAATGTTCCGAGAAATTTGAGTCAAATTTATTGTCTGCCATAGAAGAGAAGCAGCAGGTATCACTTGAAATTTAATGCTGTAAGATACTTTTTATTGAAGAATGGTTGTAAAAAAGGTTGCATGGAGCTGTTGGGTGAATAATTGATGGTCTGTGTATTTTATTTCCATCATTTTTTCATTTCATTCCATCTACTGTGCCTGAAGAAGGTATATGGCATTTCCAATGCATTCTGAATCTTATGAAATCACATAGCTACTTTATGAACACAAATCACCATATCACTCTGGAAAGCAAGTGACTTCATTTCCCATCAAAAATGACTCTGGAAACAGGCGTTTGTTGTTCCGTGTTCGTGTCTTAGTGGATAACATTCAAGCAAGCACATTTATGATTTCGTAAGTGATTCCAAAACTGTAGAGCATTGCTCTTAAAAACATTTATTCCATTCCATTCGTGGGCCACTACCAGCAGCCACGACGTTATCCTCACTTATATTACTCTTCCATGAGCCTCGTATACCCTCCTGCTGCACGTTTACGTACCACTTTGCACACAAATCTAAGGACCACTTATCATATTTTTCGATTCTGAACCCCAAATTTTTAGGCAATTTGACACAACTAAATTTAAGCGGCACCATTTTAACCGCTGCTAAAAATAAGCCAGTTTGACGCAAATTGATCAAATTTTACGAGATTTAATTATGTCATTTGAACTTTTAATTTTTTGACATTCTACCTAGAATAGCCTTTTTTATCCATGTCAAAACTAAAATTTTAATTTTTTGACATCGCTAAATATAGAGACCGGTGTTGCTAGTCTGAAAAGGTTTTTCTTTTTTTTTGTAAATTTTATGGCTTTGGAAACTAGACACGGAAAAGTATCCATTCGTTTGAACAAAACCAAATATACCAGCTGCTTTTCAGACTTCTGAACTGAATTTTTGTATTGAAATTCCGTCAATTTTAAAGGTAGGAACAGCGCGGGAACTCAATCCCACGGGAAAACTCTTAGCTGCGGGTGAAACCGCGGGGCGGAAAGCTAGTAAGGGATAAAGGTGTAAATATTTGTATTAGGATTGCTCACTCATATATTTTTTCTTTTTATTAACCTAAGTTTTTTGGTAAAGTTGTTTAATTTTATGAGTAGGTTAAACATTTTTTAATCCCTGCATAGTCTTTATTGTACTAAAAATTAAAATTAAGAAAAATATAATGACTGTATCAGACTCATTTTAATTTAAAATAAAAATAATCTGTCTACAGTAAAAAAAAAAGGTTTTATTCATAAATTGTACATAGGACTGTATTGAAAAACAATAGTATAGGGATAGTTATTTAAATATTATTATTTGTGCTGCCTTTTCAGACGAATATACGGTGACGATAAAGGCATCGTAGTCTATATTTTTAAAACGCCGAAAGTTATCTCAATTGTGGCTCTGCTTAGTGCATGGTGACAGTTGTACCTCTCTTCGGGCGAGCCAGGAGCTGGCAATGGATGAGGGGTCATCAGCCGCGCCAGTAGGGGATAAAGCTTGTCATCTATAAAATGCAATAAGGAGTTAATTTTATTATTCACACAGGAAAAATAATCTTGTTTCGTGTGGGTTTTTAAATCTACGAACTACCATCAGTGTCAGTTTTTAACCACCTATTTTTCTTCTGCTTTTCGTGTGGGTTTCGAGTCTATATAGTATAGTGTCTAGTGTCCCGATGAACCCTGATGACAGACTTTATAAACCACCTAATAGCACAGCTTCCATGCTGGCACAGCTTTTAATTGCATAGGCGATGGGCTGACAACCTGTCACTATAGCAATATACAGTTCAATCTGGAATAACCCTCAAAACTTGTCAGACGTGACGGGTTTTTTAGGTCGTTTACGCTCTGCCTACCCCATTAGGGATAGAGGTGTGATTATATGTATGTATGTAATGCCGTTGACATGGTTTCTGTAATCATCACTATCAAAGACAGCAACCGGAATCAACGACTTAACTTGGCGTGGTTTATGGGAGAAATGTAGATGCCAATATGCATTTCGTCTACTGCATCCTACGTAGGTATAAAGCATCCAAAACATGTCATGAAACCTGAAAATCAGATAAATAGTTTTTAAAATTAATAAATTTATTCACAAATAAGTGAGTAGTGTTTGAGTGGAGCGTTCGTTGGTCAAATGGTTAGTATTTATTCATTCCGGAAACGATGTTGAGCAACAATCGCCATGGCCAGGCCATGGATGGATGACCGATAGTGATATAACAACTCGAGCGTTTCCGTGCTTTGAAAGGTACGTTAAGTCGTTGGTTCCGGTTAATATCGTAGATATTATTAATCGTTTAACCATATCAGAGGCTATTGCTTAGCATTGGCGGCTTGAAAACCCTGACAGCTGGCTGGGGTGGCCACTAACCTGGCAAAAGCCTAATTTAGGATTGGGTCTGGTTTCCCTTCTGGGTTGTGGAGGTCAGATGGCAGACGCTTTGCGTGAAACCAGCACCCTCAATAAAACCCCTAGATTAGGTATAAGTCTAGGGAATTGAAGTAAGAGTGTTTTAAAATCATGCTATTGGATTTGACTACTTGAATCCTCTGTCATATACTTGGTACATGTATGTATGTAGTACCTTCTTACTACTGAAAACATAGGTACTGAACACTACACTGAATTTACGACTGAAAAAGAATAGACAGGTAAGTGAGGTTTAATAATCTTACTCTTGCATCATCCGGCCCTTACATACTCTTGTCAACGGGAACTTTATCCACTCTGGAGTCTGCTGTTCTATGATTGATGTGCATTCTTCTGCCGTACTACGACTTATAGATGACTGACTTTAAGCAAGAACGTTGATTTCGCCCACAGAGGTACGAGATACCAGATCTTCAATGGGCAAAGAAGTGCAGAGTACTTAGTACCTAGAAAAACGATTTACCTAATGTAAACTGAACATAATAAACTACCCCAGGACACCTGGTAATAATGTATTTATTTGTTATATTCCATTTCTCGCGTGCGTCACCCTAGTAACAAAATTAACATGGAATTGCAAACCGTTCAAGCTTTAAAGACTCTGTAAACCAATTGAGTACCTTTCTTCGGCCACTGAACGCAAAAAATATCCTTGTTCACTTGGCCGCGGCCTTCTGTGCAGGAGGTCGTGGTTCGAATCCCACCACGTACCAATGTGTTTTTTGGTTTTCTTCTTATATGCGATGTGCATTGAACCCAGTTTCACTGCTTTTTACTGAAAGAAAAGGACTACGGAAAATATATCTCGAAACGAAAACACGAAAACACTGAGTAGATAACCACTAGCGTTCTAAGAGACTTCCATACTTGTTTATGGAACCTATTTGATCCAAATATCACTACCAACCCAGCGAATATTAAACGTCATAATTTTAAAAATACGTCAGGGTAGCCAATAGCACAAGAATAGACAATAGGGATGGTCACATGTAGTTCCTGATAAAATCGATATCGATAAATTCATCATGGGCGGCGCCGACGTGGATCCCTTCATACATATTGTAAAACATTTAAAAATAAATAAAACATTAAGTAGTTTTTCTGTATATTTTTAATTATTTATATCATTATATTTACAATTAAGGTATGTATGGGTATTAAGTATTTCCCATACTAATTGTCTGATCGAGGTGGTCGTCCTAATAAGTCTTTGGACTGGAAATGATCTCCACATAATTTGGTGGCGTTTTTAAAAGTTTTTCGATTGGTATGTAAGCCAAGTCTTCGTTTTCTATAATTTTCACCCATTGTCGTCTACATCTGAAATTAAATTAGTTTTCATTTCAATCAAAAGTAAGTCACTTGAGTTTCTAAACTTACTTGCACAAAAATAGAGTTTATTCTCAAAGGCATTATGTGAACAAGGTACATGCTAGATAAAGCCATCATATATCTTAAAAGTCTGGAAAAATACTGAACAACATAGGTACTTAATATTTTTATCGATAGTGAAGATTACACCACTATTGTTTACTGACATACAAATATTATTTGCCTATTTCAGAAAGATAGCATATTATTTTAGTCTTGTTGATAGTACAAGAGAATAAACCACTTAAATTGCGCTCAAGTTGAACTTACCTGTCTACATCTTTATAGGAAATTTAGCCATAAATTTCCTTTTAACTGTTTTTTTTTGACTACATCGTTTTCTGCAAATCACGCACGGTTTGCACATAATAATCGGGGCGATTGTTCCAAACAACAACTATTATAGAGTTTCTAACACTCAGGCAACCCAATTTAATACATAATAACGCATAATTTGTTGAAAATCACTGAATAATTTCGAACGACATCAATTGTAATTTTGAACGACACATGACAGACTGTGAAAGACTATAAAGCGATAGCATGTGACATAGACACTTTGTCGCCATCTTGGTCGCCATGAAAAGTGGACCAAATAAGATCAAAGTTATCTTGTTCGTAGTTGCATGAGGCGAAAACACCAACTTGAACTTTCAGTTGTATGTGGTTTCCATAGTGATTTCGCTATAGTTTGACATGGCTAAGATAAGAGACGTCAAACTAAATTTACCTATGTCATGGTTTTTGTAGAATAGCCATACGGTTTTATCTACGTCAAACTAAAAATTTTAGTTTTAGTTGGCCTCTAGAATAGGGTTCATTGTCAGCCTATCGCCTAATTGCAATACTTTTAGTCCTCATTTGCGCTGATGCATACTATGTTTTTATATCGCTCCCAGTCCAGCATGAAGTGCGGTTTGGCACCTGCTGCGCGGGAGCCGGTACTCGGCTACTCTACTACTCGGTACTCGGTACTCGTGGGTATTGATGTATTAATAGTAGTTTTGTTGGCAGACACGAAGGAGCGACTTCAGCGGGCGCCTTTCGAGACAGCGCTGCATCACGCTGGTAAGTGCCACTTGGTATTACTTCCTTTTACTTAGTATTGAACATTTTAATAGAATAGGGGCAATTCGTATGCACACAAAATCACTTAACCTTGACTAAAATTGTTACCTAATTTTTTTTATCATGGGAGAACAAAAAGGTAGGTACGGCAAAAATGTTTAAATTAGTTTAAATTAAGTTGTGTAATTAATCAGCGAATCGCTAACAATATCTAAGGTAATTTTAAATTAAGTGCAAATTTATTTTTATTTTTAAAGGTGCGTTCTACTCATGAAACTGAACGAAATTTACTCTTTTCTAATTAACTTAACTTGCTGCATTTACTTATGCGAATAATAATGCCTGATTCAATAGAATAAGTTAATTTCGTTCTTGTTCAAAAGTCCGGCTAACTGCAATACTGTGGTTTAAACTGATTTATGCCTACACAAGACACTAAACGCCTGTTTCGTTTGATTGTTTACTAAAACCCGTTGTGAATGCAATTAGGAGTAACATCAAAGATGGCCGATCGTTTATTTTTCTCTTTGCGAATTGTGTTTGTCTTCGAAAAGCTTTTGAACTTCCTGCAATTTATAAAGCGAAAAAAAAACACGCGAAATATAAGAAACACAAAAAGTTTGCTAGACTTAACCTTAACACTCGGTCTAGAATTGATTTATTAGAGCCTATCTTTCAAAGTAACACTATAATTTTAAGTTTCTTTTGTTTTATCTCACGACTGCCGCTTGTCATAGTTACTTATGTGTGTAAATGTACCTACACCACCTACACGCACATTGGCTTAGTGTGCGTGAGTTCGGCATAGTAAACCTGTAGTTACGCACACAAGGACGCACCACAAGTATGGCCGAGTCGTGAGATAAAAATACTATAAATGAATGACCGACTTGGGGTCTATGGATAAATTAGTTATGTATGATTCAACTCCAGTAACACTAGCACTAGTCTCTATGTTCACCTATAGATAGAAGACCCTGATCCCTACCTTCGCAAGTCCCAGACGGCATCAATCAAGCTGACCACAACAATTATAGAGTTCCAATGCCATGGGTCGAGGGTAGTTGGTAATCCCGCGATGGGCTTTTAGCTAACGAAGGGCGTGGCCAGGGCTGCCACCTGACTATTTCTAGGTCGGATAATTAGCAAACAGGGCGCGGCTAACTAGGAGAAAATACATTTTTAATGGCGATGGATTGACTTGACAGCTTGGGTAGGTACAGGAGGTTATTGAGATATTTGTGCAAATACGTCGCGCATAAAGTACCTATTGGAAACTGTGGCATTCGTTATTTCATAATAAGTACTTATTAGCGATACTCTTTAGCAACTGCAAAAATGGAACTTTAAATCTGTTTGATTAAGCGATCTCATTAAACCGTATGTATCACAAGTTAATAAATACTACATAATGTATTCTCGCCGATATTCTGTGCTATATCTACAGACGGCGGCGGCATAATGTGAAACTATGTCGTCAATGGTCGTTAGTTCCAAGATCGTCAATTCCAAATAATTTTACGGTGTTCCCATGATGATTTAGCCAGTGTTACAGGTTATCAGTTGTCAACTTACCACAATGTCTTTTTAGACAGTGTCTATGTTATCCATACGCTGGCAGCCCTATGGCGACACTGTGCCAACAAGGGCGCCATGAAGGTTCGCGTAATGAGGTCCAGGAAGCACCACCAAGGACAGGCAGTGAGGAGAAGGAGGCAATTTGTGGTGCTGGTTTTAATTACTATCTTTTTTGCTATGGCTAAGCTCTTGACTCTCTAGTCTAGTCCATTGGTGATCGAAATAATGTCGATGATGGAGCGAACCATCCCTCAGCCTTATGGCATTTTACTAAATCAGAACTAGACTGAAGTGATAAAAATATGGAATGTAACAGCCGTAAAGAAAATACTGTGAAAGCAAGGCTGAGAATTCTTCACTAAAACATTTTATAAACCTATAAGAAATGCCTGCAAAAATTTGACAGACCGGCTCTTATTAAGTCGTTTACAGTCAACCTACCGCGTTAGGAATATAGGCGGTTTTTTTGTATATTACACATATTCTAGTTTTGCACGAATTATTATGACCTACGTATGAACTACTTCAATAGTTCATGAATGAGGTACCAGTGATGTCATAAATAATAAATATCTCTTTTTTCTTTCCTTCTTTCTTTCTTTATTTCTTTCTTTCTATTAAATTGAGCGTGTGCAGTTTACATTTTCAGCATTTACATTGTTCGAGTTCAGTTAATGTTTGAAACGTTGAACAGTACAATGTGTAATAATTTTCTTTTATGATGCACTAAATATATTTTTGGCAAAACGTGTTTTGATTATTGTTAAACAATATTACATAGCAACAATGTTATTTTATTTGTTTTGGTTTAAAAATTATTATCATAATTTAAGCATTTTTACTTTTATTAAACTAACAATATATGTATTATGTTTATTATCTCTCTCGATAGGAATTAACATGCCAAATTCTTCTCATCGACCGAGAAAGATTAATTCTTTCTTTTCACTCATCAGTTATCACTACAATCAGTTACTATCGATATATATGATTATGCTAACTATCGGTCGAAAAGCTGATGTGTTCTATACACTTGATTTTTTAAGTTTTGATATTTTTAAGGATAGAGCTATAGTATAATAACACATTTTAGTTCACAGTTTATATGACATTGACTTTCCCATACACGGAAACTCCCCAACCGAACATGAAAACCTCCCACTAGTTGCTGGCTCATAAAGTTAAACTGTCATCAACTAGTTATTATTCGACAGACATGGGTCCATTTCATAAGACTACAATTTACTAGTACAATTTATCATACATTGGTCTGGTCATCGGACTAAACTTTAAGCCCACACAATGTACCTACATAGAGTTTATAAGTTGTAGTTTTTAAAATATTATTAACACTGTAAGTGTCAATTTCCAATAATATACCTATATAGTTGTAGTTTTATGAAAAAAACTGTCAAGTGCGAGTCGGACTCGCTCATCGAAACTTTCGTACCAACTTGGGGGTATTTAAAGAGAATATAGAACCCTCTCTCGAGCACCTAGATTTTTTTTAGGGTTCCGTACCTCAAAAGGAAAAAAAGAACCCTTATAGGATCACTCGGTTATCCGTCTGTCTGTCTGTCTGTCTGTCTGTCCATCTGTCCGTCCGTCTGTCAAGACCCTTTTTCTCAGGAATTCGTGAATGTATCAAGTTGACATTTATACTGAATACTTAAATCTAGGGTCCCTTGAAGCTGTAAAAGAATCATACTTCTAAGTCTTCGCAATCGAAAAATACGAACGTTTGTTTGATTAATTGCAAGGGAACCGAAAATTAAAAGGATACTTTTTTTTGTGATCTAACCAAAAAAATGTGGTATACCATGCTTCAGGATAGTTCTTCAGCAAAGGGAGGGGTGCCGTCTTAACAACGGAGTTGTTTAATTGTCAGATGTCCATTGAACTAATTTTACTGTAACTTTCTTGGGAAGTCTTTCCTTTCAGTTTCGTGCTCTGATTCACATCCTTCAAGGTGCATATACCCTTCTTGTTACCCTGTATAGGTATATTGCCGTTCGTCTGTATGAATGAGAAAAGAAACGCGTACTATCGCGTAGCTCGACACACAAACCAGAGAGCATGGCGACCGCAAGCCGGCTCTACACCACCCGATGGGGTGCATCATACCCCATGGTGAATCGACGCGACGGCGCCGGGTTTCCCATTGGAAATTCCCACACATCGAACATAACGAATTGTACATGCAATGTGGAAGTTTGCAACTTGTACTACCCGTGAGAATTGCGCATAAATACACAAAATCGACGACGGTTTAAAAACCGTTTTCGTCATGTGTGATTTTATAGAAAATTGGGTATTGCTGGTATTGCTGTAGTGGCAGATTGTCAGCCTATTGACTATTTACTTTTAAAAGATGCCCGAAAAAGAAACTATCCATGTATTTTATCGCTCCCAGTCCAGCATAGAAGTTTCTTATTTCGATGCATTTTTACTCCGACTTTCTTTGCATGTAGTCTGTTCTATTCCCGTAGCTGTAACTGAAGGACAGTAAACAGACACACACAATGACGACTGTTAACGATTGTATTGTAACGTCAGTCGTAATTGCACTCGTAAAACAACATCGCACTTTTATTGGCCAGCGAGACGAGCGAGGTTCCGCGTGTGATATGCTTTGCTTTGCTTACTTGCCTTCATTTTCACAACGCTTTTCTATTAGCTACCAAGCTATCGTTTCGTTGATGGCGCAACTTAACTAAATCTTGACTAAAATTATTGGCGTCCCTTTCTGTTCTCTTATGATAGAATTGACGATTCTGTCCTTACGGGTTAGGCAAAGCAAAGCATGAATGTCTCTTGCCTCGAATGGCAAATGAGATGTGTGCAATGCAGGTATTTGCTTCTGTGATCTACCTACAGCCTACAGGTGAATTTTTTAACATTCCGCTTTTGAGGATGAACCACGTCAGATGAAAAAATTGCTCCATAGTAAACTCAGGCTCGTATTTATAATCAGCTCTCAAGAGTGACAGCGAGTTTGAGTTCGTATCAGAAATGTTATTCCAGTACAAAATTACCTGTCAAATCCGCACTCAATATTGCTCTCAATCTTGAGATCGCTTTATAATTGGCTACTTTCCAACTAGTCAAATCAGCAACTTTTTATGAAATGTCAAAAACGCTTTTTTGTATGAAAATAGTAAATTATGACGTCACATTTTAGTAAATATTGACTAATCAAATCAATAACTTATATACTTTTAATTCGATTGTTAAAATCGAAATGTGCATTTTTTTTTAAATGGTGAATGAAATCCACAATATTTTTAGCCATCAGTTTTAAGTATAAACGTTTTGAATTTTTTAAGCTACCCAGTCAAGTACCCAATTACGAGCCTCAGTCACCTGATCATACGTTTGTGTGATCCGATTTTTTTAACATTAAAACGTCCTATATTCTGAGAGAACCTACTTTAGTTTCATGGTCGGATGATGATGATGACGCTGTCCTCGTCTTGTGACTGTTTTCGGGTCTTAGCGACTGAACTTTTTTATTTTATTAATTGGAGAGGATGGCTCTGTCGTTGGCTCTCACAAATAATTGGGAACAAACTAGCAGGAAATCGTGAGTCATGGAAAAAGCATTTCTAGGATATTTTTAATTTCGTCCTGTACGTAGATAGCAGGCATCTAGTAGCAATCAATAAGGTACTTGCATCGTAAAGTAATGAATGGTAGAAACAATAACAGAATGGAGCAAAAACACTCTTGAACATGTCATAAAACAGATCACATACGTTACATAACAATGAGTAATGAAGGAGTAATGAGAGATGTAAACAAACAAATCTGCATTCTTCTTTATTGTCCTTCGAACCATTCAAGCAGAAATAGACCTTATTATTCAGGTAATTTATTTCTTCAACACTAACCGCAACCGCAAGTGATATTAAGTCTATTGTAGTTTTTATAGGTCTCTATCCAGGCCAATTCTTGTGGTCTATTTCCTCATTGAAAGAGAACAAAAAAACAATTTTCTACATGTTAAAAAATCGCATTAAGGGCGATGAAAAAAATATCTGTGACGAAAACTGTTGTGGAAATGATATAACTGCAATGTTTTGGAAACATTCCCGATTGGCGAGTTGTTGATGTTTCGGTGATTGGTTGTGATGACAGCTGTGTGCGTGGGCAGTGGGGTCAATGAACTAATTCGCTGCACCTAAAAAATAAAGAAAATGGTACAATTATGTCCTTTTTTACGTTTGCAAAAAAACATTTCTTTTTTAAAGAAGTAGGGACCCTGGGACGAAGAAAGCTCTTCAAATGCGTTTACGTTTTGAAAATAGGTAAGTAGGTAGCTTATTTTTTACTTACGAAAATAATACAAATCTTTGATACCATTTTCTTTATTAATTGTATTCATGAAGAAATAATAGGTTACAGAGCAAATACTTTCGAAAAATGTCGTTGGCCATATATTTAAATATAGGTAACTTAAACTGACTATATTCAAAAAATCTATGAAGGTAGCTGTGACAGATGTAATTTCGATACATTTTCTTTTGTTTTCCTTGGGAGCCTCATTTGCAATTTGATCATTTTTGATTTGATGAAACATTTTGACTGATTCAATTATAAACTATCATTGTGGTGATTTTATTTTGTATGTATACTCTTTTTTGTAATTATCATTTTTCTTTTTACCCTTTTGATGTTTTGTCAAGATTGATAGAACGAATAAATGAAATACGTACTAAGAGAAAATATCGTTTATTTCCAAAATCCCTAAAAAATAAACATATCTAGCTGCTGTCCAAAGTGGTAATCTTCAGGAGCCGCAGTACCGCCTCCAAAGAATTTTTTTTACTGTGATAATCATAATTATGATAAATGGAGAACATAAAAGCCTTTTAAAATGTCTCCTGAAATTTATTTTCCTCTAGTTTTCCGTGTCCCTTGCGGCCGCGCCGACCTAAGCTGCGCACGCGTCACTGAAATCCTCCTCTCGCTCGTAACTCGCAGATGATGACCATAAACGCACGTTTACGACCGACTAGAGACTAGAGAGCATCGTAAACTGAGCGATATGCTCGTTAAGATGCGAGGTTTGCAATTAATACTCGTACCTAGGAATAGATATGAAAGAAGTAACAGGCATCTGCTATTTATTAATAATTAAATTACTTTAAATTATATAATAGAGGTAATGGATGACGCACGTTATAAATACTGATATACTATCGTGGCTTTTCCTACCGCCAAGCAGACATAATCGTACTCTTGCATGTGTTCCGGTCTAAAGGGCGTGGGAATTAGCGAAATTATAATTGGTACAAGACATACCCACGTTTGATCTCATGGTGTGCAACCATATCGCACTCCATTTACATCACATATCTTTCTAAAATTTTTAGAAGTCTCCGTCTCTAGCTACATTTTTATCAAAGAGCATGAATAATACATTAGCTCGAGAAACAACAAAAATATTAAAGTAAACAGTACCCTACTTCTAAACGTCTCACTATCAAGGTGACATATTTATTCCTATTTCTTTTTATATCACCCATAACACGGAGTAGGTCGCGGGCTGCGCGCGCGTCGGTCCGGCCGCCGCGTCCCGTGACGTCACGGCGGCCATCTTGCTCGTCGTAGCGGCTTGGCGGCGTGACAGCTGAAAGCGTCGCCTGCCTCGGGGTATTGTTGTTGTTGACGACACTCAAACCTAATGGCATTAACTAGGCATATGTTTTGTTTATTTAGATTAGAGATTACTATTATTACATAAAGGGAGTAAAAATTGCTGACCAAACTTGAACAACATTGCCCAAGTAACATAGGTCGAAATATGAAATTTGGTCCTCTCATACAAATGGTGTTAGTGGCTCGAGTCATTTTGTATGAGAGGGCCATTTTTTTTAATATTTCGACCTACGTTCCTTGGGAAAAGTCTTTCAGTTGCTCGGGTAGGGGTTGGTGCACACCCTTCACTTTTTTGCACTCACAGTCCTATTTTAACGGAATTCCGAAAGTCGCAGGTTTTATTTCTTTCTTTCATATTAACTGCGAAGCTGTGGCGATTTCTTTCAGTATTTTTCAGCTCTTATCGGGTCTGCTAGCTTTAATCGCAAACTCAAGTTATCTCGGTCACCACTGAACTAGAATCAAGAACAAACCTACGATAAAAAATAACTCTATATTATTAAAAAAGACGCACTCTCGTCACTTCTCCCGAGACTCCATAAAGTTGTTTTTGTCACATTCCGGTGGTTATTTCTGCTGCTCAGTGCCGTGAGTCGAGACGCGCTCGCACTTGGCCGGCGTTGGCGAATTCCAAACATTGAGAAGTATGTTGCCATTTTGGCACAACACCCTTTTACAATAACATGATATTATTTTAAACTGATAAAGAAAGTAAACTTGATTTAGGTATAAAAATATGGACTCCGTAGACATCTGCTACGGCGTAGTAAACTGTTTTCAAAATTACGGCAATTTGGAAAATACAACTCTCAAATTATTAATTGTTATAAAATTTGCTGGTACTACCATAAATAATAAAAAAATATTTGGAAAATATTTAAAAAAAAAGCTAGGCCTTCAAGTGGCAAAAAAATACCGTCTTAATAAATAAATTTTCTGTTTTAACATTTCTGTACCCAGCGTTTATCATACAATTTGTTGATTCCAATCATTTTAAAAACTTCCATAGATTATTCTAGTTGAAACCAGTGATTCCAAAACTTAGCAAGATTTATCCAGTAAAATCCAGTGGTTCCAAAACCGTGCTGTATGTTTGCACTTCCCATAAATAGCTAAGCTGTCAACTATGACCTTGAGGCTTATATTAGTAGGTACCATAATCTATGGTTTCACTAATTTGGTCATCTAATTCTTATACATATTTATATTAGCTATTAGTTTAAACATCATTGGCAGCAGACACGACAAATTACTTACCGACATAGGTATAAAAGAAGATCGAACTCAATGTTCATTTGTTATAACAATTACAAAGCATAGCATAAATTATATAGCACAAGCCCGATAGTGTAGTGGATAGGGCTGCCTCCTGTCCAGAAGGTCTTGGTTCGAATCCTACCGCGTACCAATGTGTTTGTGGTTTCTTAATTTTAATACATCGTGAGGAAACCTGCAGACACCTACGAAGAAATTCAAAGGTTGTGAGTGAAGTCGGCGAATCCGTACAGGACGTGTTTGACTAAGGCCCAATCGTGTTTCTAGGTGCTGATGATGACTATAGCATAAATTATTTTGATTTTTTTTAACAATCTCCGTCATTTGTGTAGGGATGCTATGGATCTTAGATAATTATTTTTCATTGTCAAAAGTAGACTTTGAAACTAATTAATCTTATTTTTATCTGGCTGTGTACAAAATATACAGGGAAATAGTTATTTTTGTCTGCCCCTTAAGGAAAATAAGCAAGATTTTGTGTTTTTTCTCACCGGAGTCCGGCGCCAAACAGCTTGCTGTGTTCCGTCGGTGCGTGAGAATGCCAGTGCCTTAACATGCATCCTCTGGGTTTGCTCGCTCCATCGTCGACTCTGTAACGGTCATCCCTGACCTAGTGTCTAGAGTCAAGAGAAAACCCATTCCGACTAAAATACAACAACAGGTTATTTAAAGTTTTGTTTATTTTAGTCTCATTGACACGTGACTCTAGCTTTTTCTTAGGCGTCCAAACTTTCTTAGCGCGTGCTACGGCTCATTCTACTTCTTGAGACGGCGTCTGCGCACGTGGCTACTGAAAATAAACATTCAGACATGTTTAGCTAACATAACAGCTGACCGACGTTTAAAAGTAAACATTGTGGTCACTTGTCCAGTCTACGGTTTGATAGTTTGTTTGTCTTCTGAAATGCTTCCTAGGATGACAATTCGTAGAAAAGAGGCGGCTGGCATATTTAGCAACATTTTAGTCATTGTTTTATGATTGGTTGTGAAGTATGGTAGTTTGCTCTGAAGTCGGAAAAGTATCTTTAGAAGCACGCGTTCTATACCTACCGCTGTCGTTCACATACGTATCGTTCAAAATAAGTATGCATGTCTCACTTTACAGTCCCTAACAGGGTGCATGTACTTATGTGCTATAATTTAAAAATTATAATTATAAGCAGGAATAAATGAATTGAAATTAATTGAAAGTAGTTACACTACACTGGTGTGTATATTTTTGGCGTAGCAGGCTCGGCTAAGCAGCAAATTAGATTGTACTAAACGCGGGAAGCCAATTAATCGACCGCTATATAGATATAGGCGCCTCAAAGCCTTGTGGACGTACACGACGTACACGCAATGTTATTTCTTTTCCAAATGTAAATTTAATAGCGTTTCATTTCTTTTAAAACAGATGAATGACGGGAGACACATAATCTATGTCCTCATGATATTTAATATCCTTAAGAAATATGGGTAAAGAACGGGGTTGAGTCTGTCTATCTTCTACTTATATTTTTAGAGACCCTATTTTAATTCATATTTTGCCTGATTCAAAACTAAGTAATATCACTGTTCTTTTACAATAAGTTTTTCGCAGATCCATGATCCACGAAAAAATCTAAGAGGCATCCCTACACAAATGACGGAGATTGTTAAAAAAAAAACGTGTAAAATAGACTCCCATATAAAAGATCTTTGACTCAAATATAAATTATAAGCTTATTATAGTTTTAGAAATAAAAAATCTACTTAAAATTTAAGATGATGTTCAAGTGAGTATTGTAAGAATTACAGACACTATGAAGTTATAAAATAAATTCTTAACCTAGATATATTATATCATTGACCTCCAATTACTACTAGCAGTGCGTGCTTTACCCGTTTTAGTAAAAGATATGATTTCCTATACATGTGCGTCCATTTCAATCCCAAGGTGGACAACACAACACCGCCTTAATTAGCACTTTGATCTTAGCCGGCTTTTCTTCAATGAGAAAACTTGAATAGTACATTAAAACATTGTGCCTGTTTCCGGAAATCTATATTTATTACTTCCACTCTACCCAAAGTACCTACGAGTAGATGAAAGTATGGTGACATACCAATCTGATTCAAAACGTTTAAAAGATTCCAAATAGATTCTTACGAACACTTTTAGAAAGTCACAAGCGAGTCTATTACAAAGAAAATTATATCAAGGTCACAATAGATAAAAAATGATAAAAAATATATCACAATGATGAAGAAGCACGAGAAACTCGCACTTTGCGGCCCCCTTTTGTTTTCGCCTACTCCTACTTTTGGCCTTCGTTTTGATTAAAATTCGGTTGGTGTCCGCAATGTGTGCCAATTTCTTGCGCTTTACTGAAATATCCGAGCTCCAAACCTCTTTGTCATTAGTATAGTCATCTAACTTATAATAGGCTTTCTGACATAATGTGTTTTTAATTGTAACTTTAAATTGATTTTCTGAAAAATTTAATATATTATATTGTATTGTATTTATTTATTACTCATTTACAATATAATACTCATGGTCAGGTATTTTGTTATAGTATTGTACACATTGACCTAAAAATGATTTTTTGACCTTAGCTAACCTAAAATGGGGTTGGTCAATTTTATTTTTGCTTCTTACTCTTGCTTGCTGATTGTGTAATAAGTTATTGTGATTAAAATGAGAAAGCATTTGATTGAGTATGATCTTTTCAAACACTTTGCTCAATACTGGTAAACAGATTACGTCCGTATCCAAGTACGTAATACCTATAATATCAGTTGCTATTGCAGAGATCGAAATTGAGAATTTAAAAATAAACTGTGCACATGTGCAGACCATAGGGCTAAATCAGTTCCATGTTTTTTTGCAATCAATAACAATTGAATAGCCATTGAGGCACTTGAGCTAACGACGGCAATGGAGTCAAATGTTGACAATTCCAGCAATATGCCAGCAATATTGCACTACATGGACGACATGATACTTCTCATCGGGAAGCGACAATTATAGCAACTTTATGGGGGTTAATGGCGGGGTCTGATAGGAAATCGAATTGAATATTTGAGTCGTCTTTTTAGTCAACTGTCAAATAAATTTGTTAAGAAGTAGACATACAGAAATTGATATTATTTTACTGATGTCGTCGATAAATGTGTTAGTGTGCGTATCACACATGTTTTGATATCTTCTAACTAAACTTTCTTAGAACATGCGCTTCGCAAAAAAGTTTTAAAATATTCGATTTCTCTGAAAAATATGAATTTTTTTTTTGATTTGATGCAAATTCTGAATCGAGATTATTTTAATGGCGACCTTGATAACCGTCCAAGCGCTCTACCACCAGAGCTGCTGATGTCCTTCATTCCAACTATTTCTTCTTCAAATTTGCCTTTTTCTTCCAGGATATGGCACGTTCCAATGGCTGCTGCTCATGTCCTGCGGCGCAGTTTACGCAGTCTGCGCCCTCAGTACAACCACCCTGAGTTTTGTCCTGCCAGCGGCGACATGCGACTTCAGATTACAATCAGCTGATAAAGGACGTCTTACTGCCATGCCTCTTATTGGTCAGTATCAAGTTTTGGCTCTAGATCAGTTCGACTGAATCGATGATGAAGCGTGCTCACACGACTTTCCCAGGATCAACTTATTTGATGATAAATTCATCCTTGATTTTTATGCTTTGCGTCAGCCACTGAGATTTTCTATAGATTTTCTTTTGGTGAACGAAGTTTTTAACACCAAGCTAGGTATTAAATTTCAAAAAATATCTTTCTTATCAGTATCTTCTTCCCACTTTCAGGCATGTGCGTAGGCTCCTACTTCTGGGGCAACTTGGCGGATGCCAGAGGGAGGAAGAAGGCCATCATCGGAGCCCTTCTTCTGGACGCCATCGCTGCCTTCGTCTCCAGTCTCATGCAGTCCTTCCACGCCTTCCTGGCGTTCAGGTAGGTAGTCGGTTAGTAATGTCTATGGGTCTATGGTATGATGGATTTAAGTACACAGAAGGTGGTGATGCGTTCTGTTTTCTGTACTCCGCTGTTGTTTTTCCTTAAATGATCAGAAAACATGAGCTTCTGCATCCTCTACTTTTATTTACTGAGACTTTCCTGCCTGTTGCTACCTAAGCTCGATACACTTTGTCATTATAATGACTGAATTGAATGAATTTTGTATATCTTTGCCTACCAAAGTAAAAAACACCTATTAATAGCATAATATTGTGTTACGTGTGTTACCTACACTAAAATATTGGTATGTTCTATAAGAAGGAATAAATCTAAAAGTACAACTAAATAAATTGTTGCTATGCGAAAGCCATCTTTATCTTATACAAACGTAATTAATGTATTGTTGTACGTTTTTGCAAAAAAAGTTTTTTTTTAATCATTATTATTTAAACGCGCACATGATATTATTACATGATATTCTCCACATTTTCCCATCGGGCACTAGGCCACCATGCCTACCTATTGGTTGTAGACCCCCCCTGCTTCCAGGTTCTTCTCAGGGTTCGGAATCATCGGCGCGACGGGGCTGGTCTTCCCATACTTCGGAGACTTCCTGTCCTTACGGCACCGAGACGTCATGCTGTGCAGGCTTGAAGTCTTCTGGACCATAGGAACTATTCTTCTGCCAGGTAAGAATCATGCGATAAATTCGTTATCGCGCGGTGGCATGCTACAGGGGCTGGGCTGGAGCCTGTTCACTAATGTAGTGATATTAATTTGCAACCAAATTGAGTTTTTTGACGAAATGCTTAGTTTAGACTGGTGTCTGAATTATTTATTTATCAGCATTATGAACTTTCGTTTTTTTTTTTAAGTCATTGTATCATCTAGGTAAATTAAAAAGTTGTGTTAAAAGTAGGCTGTTAAATTTTTACTAAAACCTAAGGCACGAGCACGAATGTGTAGGTAAGGTACTGTTATAGTTGATGAGATTGTTAAAAATGTAAAAAAAAAATATTGCGATGCGGACAATTTTAAGATTTGAAGGTACATTTTTGACACATTTCGTCGTTTGGCATGATACCTCTTGTATGTAGAAAGACAATACTGGCTACATGCTTCAGTTTCAAAAGTTTTCTCTAGTTCAAAGTCCACCCACTGTTGAGACAGTTCAAAGGTATCGTTGCATTTGTTTACATCAGCGGCGTACGTTGTTGAACTGCTGCCAATCAGCGGCCGATTGATTTGGCACTGACTCGCGTTTCTGGTCAAACTGCGCGTTCCATCGCTGTCACATCACTAAATACAACATTAAAATGTCACCCTAAACAAACAAGTCAATAACAATTTATAATACCGTGAAATCTACTGGTGGCTGGCATTTACAGAAGAAAAAAATTAATGTTAGATAGGAATCTGTCATTCCTGGATAGCGTCAATCCTTGGCATTATAGATTTCACGGTATTATAAATTGTTATTGACTTGTTTGTTTAGGGTGACATTTTAATGTTGTATTTAGTGATGTGACAGCGATGGAACGCGCAGTTTGACCAGAAACGCGAGTCAGTGCCAAATCAATCGGCCGCTGATTTGGCAGCAGTTCAACAACGTACGCCGCTGATGTAAACAAATGCAACGATACCTTTGAACTGTCTCAACAGTGGGTGGACTTTGAACTAGAGAAAACTTTTGAAACTGAAGCATGTAGCCAGTATTGTCTTTCTACATACAAGAGGTATCATGCCAAACGACGAAATGTGTCAAAAATGTACCTTCAAATCTTAAAATTGTCCGCATCGCAATATTTTTTTTTTACATTTTTTAACAATCTCATCAACTATAACAGTACCTTACCTACACATTCGTGCTCGTGCCTTAGGTTTTAGTAAAAATTTAACAGCCTACTTTTAACACAACTTTTTAATTTACCTAGATGATACAATGACTTAAAAAAAAAAACGAAAGTTCATAATGCTGATAAATAAATAATTCAGACACCAGTCTAAACTAAGCATTTCGTCAAAAAACTCAATTTGGTTGCAAATTAATATCACTACATTAGTGAACAGGCTCCAGCCCAGCCCCTGTAGCATGCCACCGCGCGATAACGAATTTATCGCATGATTCTTACCTGGCAGAAGAATAGTTCCTATGGTCCAGAAGACTTCAAGTCTGCACAGCATGACGTCTCGGTGCCGTAAGGACAGGAAGTCTCCGAAGTATGGGAAGACCAGCCCCGTCGCGCCGATGATTCCGAACCCTGAGAAGAACCTGGAAGCAGGGGGGGTCTACAACCAATAGGTAGGCATGGTGGCCTAGTGCCCGATGGGAAAATGTGGAGAATATCATGTAATAATATCATGTGCGCGTTTAAATAATAATGATTAAAAAAAAACTTTTTTTGCAAAAACGTACAACAATACATTAATTACGTTTGTATAAGATAAAGATGGCTTTCGCATAGCAACAATTTATTTAGTTGTACTTTTAGATTTATTCCTTCTTATAGAACATACCAATATTTTAGTGTAGGTAACACACGTAACACAATATTATGCTATTAATAGGTGTTTTTTACTTTGGTAGGCAAAGATATACAAAATTCATTCAATTCAGTCATTATAATGACAAAGTGTATCGAGCTTAGGTAGCAACAGGCAGGAAAGTCTCAGTAAATAAAAGTAGAGGATGCAGAAGCTCATGTTTTCTGATCATTTAAGGAAAAACAACAGCGGAGTACAGAAAACAGAACGCATCACCACCTTCTGTGTACTTAAATCCATCATACCATAGACCCATAGACATTACTAACCGACTACCTACCTGAACGCCAGGAAGGCGTGGAAGGACTGCATGAGACTGGAGACGAAGGCAGCGATGGCGTCCAGAAGAAGGGCTCCGATGATGGCCTTCTTCCTCCCTCTGGCATCCGCCAAGTTGCCCCAGAAGTAGGAGCCTACGCACATGCCTGAAAGTGGGAAGAAGATACTGATAAGAAAGATATTTTTTGAAATTTAATACCTAGCTTGGTGTTAAAAACTTCGTTCACCAAAAGAAAATCTATAGAAAATCTCAGTGGCTGACGCAAAGCATAAAAATCAAGGATGAATTTATCATCAAATAAGTTGATCCTGGGAAAGTCGTGTGAGCACGCTTCATCATCGATTCAGTCGAACTGATCTAGAGCCAAAACTTGATACTGACCAATAAGAGGCATGGCAGTAAGACGTCCTTTATCAGCTGATTGTAATCTGAAGTCGCATGTCGCCGCTGGCAGGACAAAACTCAGGGTGGTTGTACTGAGGGCGCAGACTGCGTAAACTGCGCCGCAGGACATGAGCAGCAGCCATTGGAACGTGCCATATCCTGGAAGAAAAAGGCAAATTTGAAGAAGAAATAGTTGGAATGAAGGACATCAGCAGCTCTGGTGGTAGAGCGCTTGGACGGTTATCAAGGTCGCCATTAAAATAATCTCGATTCAGAATTTGCATCAAATCAAAAAAAAAATTCATATTTTTCAGAGAAATCGAATATTTTAAAACTTTTTTGCGAAGCGCATGTTCTAAGAAAGTTTAGTTAGAAGATATCAAAACATGTGTGATACGCACACTAACACATTTATCGACGACATCAGTAAAATAATATCAATTTCTGTATGTCTACTTCTTAACAAATTTATTTGACAGTTGACTAAAAAGACGACTCAAATATTCAATTCGATTTCCTATCAGACCCCGCCATTAACCCCCATAAAGTTGCTATAATTGTCGCTTCCCGATGAGAAGTATCATGTCGTCCATGTAGTGCAATATTGCTGGCATATTGCTGGAATTGTCAACATTTGACTCCATTGCCGTCGTTAGCTCAAGTGCCTCAATGGCTATTCAATTGTTATTGATTGCAAAAAAACATGGAACTGATTTAGCCCTATGGTCTGCACATGTGCACAGTTTATTTTTAAATTCTCAATTTCGATCTCTGCG
>JARACY010001943.1:0-49461 GCA_029255725.1 Scrobipalpa atriplicella
TTTAAGACTGTGTAATTCATATAATGAAAAACGTGAGTTAAGCAGCAATATCTAAATTTAAAATTTATTTGTATCGTATTTTTATTGCTTTTTTTTCGTGAATGCTCTTAATTTCCGCATTCACAGCTGACTATTTGTTTATGATACCAGTAGGTATTATGTGCTCCAGCCCATGGTCAACTTACTTCCTGTTTTTTTTTTTCTTATTTTCCTTAACGGTAATAAACTATTCATTGGCTCAGAAACATTACACTATTTCAGCGGCCGAAACTGCCGACGTTTGAGTTACACCACTTTCGCACGCGTTTGTCAATCGGGTCCCATGTTTCACTGGAAGGCTAGAAAGCCTTATGATGATGATGATGATGATGATGTCCTCCCAGACGTATCCGTCGACGGCGACACCCTTAGCTTGTGTTAGCCTGGGCCCTTGCATGGGCGCGAGCATGACTAGCAAATCCAAATTTGGTTTTGAAAGTCCTATTGCAGGAAGCACAGTGTAGAATTCCATCGGAGTTATATGTGTAGTTGTAGGAGGGCTTGGGACGAGTTTTTCGGAGATGGCGTTTGGCATCAAGATCTTCAAGACGGGTGCGTTCAAAATTTTCTAAGCCCGATTTGATTGCAGTTCGCCATTCCGTCCTCTTAGTAGCAAGTTCCTCCCACGATTCACTTGAAGTGCCGATAGCAGTCAGGTGGCGTTTCAGGACATCCCTATACCGCAGATACTGTCCACCAGGTTTGCGTTTACCTGAGCTAAGCTCAGAGTAAAATATCTGTTTTGGCAGCCTGGTAGACTCCATGCGAACAAGGTGCCCACACCAGCGTAGTTTTATAATATAAGTATAACAAAGACTCAAATTCTCTTAAATATGACTTGTTTTCCTTCTAAGTCTTCGAGTACCTACCAAACTGCCGACGTTTGAGTTACACCGCTTTCGCACGCGGCGGTCAATCGGGTCCATGTTTCACGGGAAGGCCTAATGTATGTCAGCACGAAAGCCGGTGCTTAAAATTAATAAAATTAGTTCTAGTGTGCGAGTAAGTACGCACATTTGTATTCTGGACGGATGTTCTGACACGAAGGCTCTGCTTAAATGGGCTGTGCCTATTAATAAAGGAAAATATGCTCAGAAAGCTGCTTTGTTATGTTACGAGTTTACTAAAAGTAAAAATTTAAATACGAGTAATGTGTTTATGACAATAAAATTAAATTAATCAAGTTACTTGATAACCACTACCAAGTTCCTTATAATTTCAATTAACCGAATAATTGATTTTAACATTAACTTTATTGTCTCAATCATATTACTTGATGTGCTCGTTATGTAAACAAGTTCCTTGATCAATTTAGCCTAGTTTTTTTTGAGTGTTTGTAAAAATAAAATCTGTTATGGAAAACTATTGGAAATGATGAAAGAAACGTCAGATAATAATCCTAATCATGAATCCATTTATGACTGATTTTGTTTAGATCTCATAAAATTTGTTTTGCTTGGGACAATGCAGGCTGAATCAACTAAGCATGTGAATTCAGGTAACGCCAAATTTTGCTCAGTAAACTGAACAACCTGAGATTGGTAAAAATATAAAATCCTAAATGACTTCCGAAGCTAAGCAATTAGTATGGAAAAGATATTTTATAAAAAGGACGGTGGTGATCGAAATAAAATTGTTTCCTGTTTTGTAACAGACTATAAAAATATAAACACAAGGAAAGTTGTCATATTTCCACAGGCACATTAAGATCGCGTACGGAGAAAGGAGCAGAAATATATCCTACTTACATTTTTATGACAACATAATATGCCTAACAGCCAGCATAGTTAGTAGTATACCTGACTTGACTTCATGTAGGTAAGGTAGGTATTATTAGTTCTGGCGTAGTACTATTATATTCTAGTGGTTCTGGGTACCTTCACAAAATAACTAAATACTAACGCTAACTCGCGTACGATTCCCATTATGGCGGCACCTCTGCTCTATTCACCTAAGAATTTTCTAATGCGTGCATTTGATAAAAAAAAATATTGTTCATCATCTTCCTAGCCTTTTTTCCCGTATTTTACGGGGTCGGCTACCTAATCTAAGGGATTGAACGAGGGTACTGGTTTTTACACAGAGCGACTGCCATCTGACTTCTGCAATCCAGAAAGGAAACCAGACCCAAACCTAGAGTAGGTTACACACAACCTTTGAATTTCTTCGTAGGTGTGTGCAGGTTTCCTCACGATGTTTTCCTTCACCGTAAAAGCGCCGAATAAACGTACATGAAAACCGAAAAACACATTGGTACGTAGTGGGATTCGAACCACGACCTCCTGCACAGAAGATAGAATAATAAAATTATTGTTATATGCCTGAAATAGGATGTCAATGTTTTATATCAAATCTGTCAAGTCAAAGAAATAACGCAAACTTCTTGTTAAACCCGAAATAATTTTCACAATGAGTAGTAGGTAGGTATGTTAAGTAGGTACCTCTTTTCTTACGAAGATAGAAACCTCTTTCCACTTGAGAGTCTACATTATTTACTTAGCACGTAGTAGACGAAGATCCCACGAGGGAATTCTTGGTAGCGGGATCACAGACAAAAACAGCTAGACTTAGAAAAGTAAGTTCAAAATCATATATCTGCTTGCTCGGAAATCGAAACACGTTTTTCGAATTTCTTGTTTTGTTTGCTTTCATATACCTAACAGGGAGGGTGTAAGGGCTGTGGCACACCCATACAACTTTTAAAGGCGGAATTATTTGTCACCCGACCATACGCCAAACGCGACTAAATTCATGTAAGTATGTTATTATATTCGAACGTTAGTAAAAGTATGCTTTTAAAAGTACCTCAGCCTACCATTTGAAGGTGGTAGGGTTTTGTGCAAAGCCCGTCTGGGGGAGTACCACCCAATTTATTTCTGCCGCTAAGCAGAAGTGTTTGCACTTCTGTGTTAAATTAAAAGGCCTTCTTTTTTATCAAAACCTTAATTAGGACAAAAAATTAGAACTTGGTTAATATTAAGACTGGGCCTCCGAACCAGGGGATTAGTCAAAATTATCTTTAGAAGACGTGATCAAAAGAGATTATCATAATCTTCGTTGATAAAATGAATAAGTTACTAAGAATTTCTTAATTAAAAGAGGAATATATTGTGACTTCCTTGCTCGACTGGGAGCGATAGAAAAACAAAGAATTACCAGCTGCATCACCTTCTGGACATGCTGTAAAAATCAGCTAAGGGATTCGAGGGTTTCGGTATTTTGTAATTAAGGCGATGGGCTGACAACCTGTCACTACAGTAATATACAGTATATCTTACGGTTTGTAATATTCGGATATCGAACCCACAAACTTCAGCATGAAAGGCAGGCTTTCTAACCCCTGAACTTATCGGCCTTTAACTTTTTTCCATCCCATCGTCAATTTTATCTGGCCAATATAATGATAATTCAATTATCTAAATGTTTTATCTAAAAATATTTAAAAAAAACTATCTCAAAAATAACCACCTTAATAAAAAGGGAAGAATTTTCCCACAATAAATAGGCAAGCGTCGATAGACCCTATCGAGCAACCCTATACATTTTATCAATAACACAGACCCTTAATATTGCAAGGGCGTTCCACACTGAAGATATCTTGAATATTTTACTACGGGAGGTAAAGAGGCTGACAAAGAAATGCGAGTTAGATCGCGGCCTAAATAAACTGTTGGTTGTACTGAGAGGTTATTTCTCGAAAGGAGTTCATTCGAGGATAAAGTTGGGCGGACTTGCCTGCGAAAAAGTTCGGTAATATGATCACTAATTCTTGTAGTAGGCTCTGCAAAAACCTACGTCCATACCACCCATCTACTTATCTAAGTTCTGCGCTTCTTAGTTTGCTTCTTTCATGTTCAAGTCAAATCTGTCGTAATCTTCACTAGACTACAGTCAAGATAATTCATCAAAATAGGTTTCGTGAACAAATTAAAGCGTAACTTTAGAAACTGTAATTTAAAGTGCTCATCACCTGACTTTGCCTGTATAAAACCTTTATTCATATTTCATTCAGTCCTTTGACTACAAATATATACAAATTACTCGAATGTCCCGTGGTAGGGGCCCCCAATACCTCCCCGACCTAGCCTGGTCCTCCGGTACATCCCCGGGGCCCACATTATTTATTAAATACACTCAAAGGCCTCCAGTAGTTAGATAATTGTTCTTTTACAATTCCATTTCAGGAGTAAGGCCGAGGAAAAGAGGCCACTTGGAGATGTTAAGATTTTCATTGGGATTGTTTTAAGTCTTCTCTCTCTTTATTACATTTTAGTGATATTAGAGATATGGTAGCTACTTTGTACAAAACCAACAAAAAGTATAATATGCAGATAAAAAAGGGTATGTTGCCTGCGTAATGCAGTTTTCGTGTTTGCAAGATAAGCAGTACAGTGCACTTATATCTAATTATCATGGGTGCAAGAAAAATACGCATAACGTTTGTAGTATTATTTATTTTTGATTAAATATGAGGTATTCATGCCTAGTATCTATCTAGTATTTGACTAAGACATACTACTTACATGTAGATACTATTTAGTTTGCTTAACTGATTGATTTTGGTGTTACATCTTTGAATTATTTTGTTTTTATAGTGAGGAACTCCCAACTAGCAAAATTTTCGATATACAGCTATTATTAGCTGTATATCAGCTGTAGAAACAGTCGCATATCTATTGTAAACAAGCTTATATCATGCGAATTTGGCCCCACTTTAATCGCTATTAGGAGATATATTAGATATATTAAAGCTCCGCTTAGGACTACCGGGAAACAAATCATTTGTATATCTGTGTCCTTCTGAGCTAGTTGGTGTTAAATCAGTGACAAAAATTCAATTGTGTCACAATTAGGAAACAGAAGGGTCGCAGCTAACGCTGATTTACAATAATTTGATTACAAATTGTTGATTGGGATTCTATAATAACACTTTTTTTGTTTTGTGCGGACTTGTGCGTGATTTGGAACTCTGACAGGATTTTATTAAATTAAAACTAATAATATTGGTAAGTATCTTTATAATTTCCTCCATCTTGAAATCCATCGGTAAAAATTGACCGTATATTTTAAGTTTTAGGTGAAATTCATATGCGCTTGCAATTTTACTGATAAATAGGTACCATATTATTACTGTATTTTTAATGCCCCCCTCGAATTAATAATATTTATTAAAATTTAAATATTTTTATTAATTAGGTATTTGCAAAGACATCTATATACAACTAATTAGAGTTAAGGGAGCTGCTAACCAGAAGATATACAACATCTCGCCGCCATTACGGTGTTTAGGGTTCCTCAGGTTCAAATTTAATAAACCTTTGATATAGTCCGGTAAATTCAATGTTCTTTCCCTTCTTCTGCGTTTATAAGACCCACCTTTCTTGTAATTACTCCATTTTTGATCCATGTTTTTGCACAAACTTGGAAAAATAAAAACTTGTGAAATAAAATATCGTCACCGTCAGCCATAAAATAATGTTTTGCTACAATTTGATGTCAAGAAATCCAATATGCAGCAGAAAGGTGACATATACACCCATTTTTGAATAAATATGCATCTTTTTAGCGTTATATTAGAGATAAGAAAGTTAATATATTGCCAGTGATAAATGAGAAATATATTATGCTGCATTACATCTATTGAGTGGTAATAAAGGTTCAGTTATCATTAATATAACGCAAGCGATAGTGGATATACATATAGAGCATATCTGTGATAAAACAGCTACTGTGACATCTATTATATCACTAGTTAGCTGCAAAGGTTCTAATATAACACTGGCAATATATCAATGATAGCAGAGCCACATAAGTTCATATTTGCGTTATAGTAGTATCATAAAAACACTAATATACAACATAACTGCTCTAATTGAGGTTTTGAGTATACTATTTTACAACTGTGTTATATGTAATGTAAAAGGCAGCTATGTAAACGTTTATATCGTAGGTTATAATCCCAATTAGGCTGTATATTGTTATACAGCTATCTGGTGTCTCATATCACATATATATCACTAGCAGCCATAAGCGTTACTTATTTACAACTTTAATATCTCTATGTAGCGATAAGATCTTGCAATTTTGCACAATTTTGCTAGTTGGGCTATTTGTTTACATACCCCACAAAGCATGTGCTTGTAAATACAAACAGCCTTGTCCAAAAACATGGGAAAATGTGATGAAAACAATTAAGTTTCTTGTAGTCTTTCAATCAACAGCCGATCAGAAATCGACGGGAAATCTAAATTAAAAAAATACTTTGGTACCTGTCCTATATTTCTAAAGATTGTTGACTGTTAAGAGGAGCACCTATCCTAAGGAATATATAAAACAATGTAGAGATGTTGTCAATGTCCTAAAATGACCAGCCTACTTTTACTTATTTTTAATCTAATCTAATTACCTTATAATATTAGTACCTAATAAAAATACATACTTAATATAGAGCCTGACTGGATCCCATAAGTATTTTATATTAAGGCACTAATTAAATTATTATCCTCCTTTGTAAAGCGCCAAGGATGAATGTAAAATTAAATAAATTAAAAAATTAAGAGGATCTCCGTAAGGCACTTTTGAATTTTAATAAGGACCCTAGGGTGACTTAATTATTGTATAATAAAGCCTTCACGCTTTTCATGATTTTTCTTTTCATGGAGTCGCTACTCAATGGTAGAGCTGGGATCTATATCTGACAATAATTTTATGGGTTACTGGAAAAAATTGGTAAAAAACTTCATCTTTTTAACGTTGAGTTATCAATACCAACATATTTTGCGGCCCTGTCCTTGTAGCATGCCGCTATCTGTCAATCTTCATACAATCTGATATAATAGATGTGATTAAAATCGTAGCATAAAAATGGATAACGCGGCCTTGGTAGCATGCTACTGAGTTCTCAGTTCCAAAACAGTAGAAACTTTGTAACAAACATTAATATGTATTGCTGTTTCGTGTAATTTAAATTTATCAGTGGCTCTTTCCATTACTATTATGATTTAGAAATATGTAAAACATTATTTATGGAAATTATAAACCTGTTCCGCTGTTACACTTGGTTTCCGACCTCTAGTATACCCGTTGAAAAAAAATAGCAGCTATTCAGAAGGAATCCTTCAGACCGCTCAAACGGCTAAGAGCCACTTGAAATTACTAATTTAATGTCGACACCTTAATTAAAATGTCTGACAGAACTGAGCTAATGAAATGTATATTTTCAGGGATGAAAAGATTTCACAAAAGTGTAAACTTACTGATAAAATTCACCAACGCTTTATTATTCCCGAGGAGTGCTGCCACGCCCAATTTTTTCCCGAAATTGTCAAAAAAGTCGATTGTATTATTACTCCAGAGTGTGGCCATTCCAATATAAATATTGCGGAGGTCATATCTTTTTAAAAATGAAATATTTCTAAGAAATAAGGTAAAAGAAGCTTAGATCTCGTTGTTTTGGGCTTATTTTGCAATTTGGTGTGGGGATTAGTCATCTTACTGCGTTTATCAATACGCAAGCCAAGTGTGTTGGGTATGACAAGCAAACGTGGAAAAGATCGATAAAGAGCTACTTATAAATACAAACCGAGTAAAATTACTCTAACCTAACCAAATCCCTTGAAAAGTTAATGGAAAATCCAACAACTGAAACGCAATCACATTTTCTGATGCAATTACCTGAAAAATCCGTTTCCTCTTGAACTGGAGTAAGCAAATGTAATCAAATCAACACACCGGTCTCACTCTAAGCTCTCTAAGCTATGGATTCAAACAGAAAGCTCACGTGATTTCCATCTGGCAAGATGTAGTACTTGATAACCTTCCTTGCGAGGTTTTCACAAAGAATTACAGATGGAACTCCTCAAAAAGGCGAGATAATATTTCTGCTGGATTGAAAAATCGGGGCAAAGATCATTGCAGAAATTCAATTCATATACAAAGTTAGGTTTATTAATATATAATGGTGATCGCTTTCATTCTATCTAGTATTTGACTAAGACATTGGAAGCAGAGTGCGTCTGCTTGAAGCCGGAAAAAAATGCAGCCATTGACCAAATAGCCTGGACGTCAATCGGACAGAAGTACTTAACAATCAAAGTTGATTCAAATACAAAAGAACTTAAGACGCAATCTTATCATTATGAATATTCACTGATCAAACTAACAACAACACAGGATAACAAACTAGGTAACTATTCAAAATGCAAGCTCGAACTTGGTCCAGTCAGCTCATGTGATTCCCATCTAGTAAGATATGAAGCAAGTCTGCGACAACTGTACTCTGAATTTCGCTAATACTGTAGAAGAGATGGTACGACAGGTTTTCGAATTTAAATATTTAGAATCTGTTCTCTTATTTTTTCTGTTACTGGCAAAAATTTCGGGGCAATTTTAAATCTGGTACACTGTGTCGAAAGTCGACACAATAACCCGCTCGAAAGAAGCACATAGGGTACCTAATCATGGTCCCCAAACCTTGCCTTGAGTAACCCTTGCCTCCCTCGACTCGTTTTCTACAATAAGCCAGGAAACGAAGCATTGATGAAACATTCTAGGTTAGGTATACTTTTTTATTGCTCCAAGTCTAGAATCCTATCAAGCCACGCTTTGATCCAACTCTCAATATTTAATTCCATTAGGTATACCTACCTAAGCAAAGATAAGCTCCACATCCATGTTCGTTCTAGACTACACCGCCGATCCAACATCCTCTTTGCCTTTGAATGCCAGTAGTAACGTACCCTACGTTACTCTTGAATGAGGGACAAGTTAGTTCGTCGTATTTGACTAATACCCCGTGAGGCGGGCACGGATTCTGCCTCTATTCCTGCTCGTGCCTCCTAGACTACTACTCCAACTCGGCTTACAGATGTAATGAATGGCTTGCATAAATTTAATAAAGTAAATTCGGCTTTTCTATTTAAGGTGTTGATAAGTTTATTAATTTATGATGCAATTTATGCGTCTATTTCTGTAGTATAACCGAAGAAATTTGGGTCATGTCATGATATTTTATTTCATTGTATCCTGTTTCGTCATTCTGATAAAATTTTACGCATTGTCCTTTAGCACAAGGTTGGTCTGGGTCTACATAGTACAGCAGTTTTAGTCTTTTTTGTTTATTTAAAGTTTTTTTTATTAGTTATATCTAGCTATTAAAAAATATTAACTCTTCGCTTTTATTACGCGTTTCATTAAGAAAATAACGTTTTATCGCATAAAATAACTTTCCTTCGTTCAAAATAATAAACCGTGCATACGGAAAATTTAATTCTCTTAGCTATAACTTGACTTTGAAAGCGTAAAGCAATTAGTTTAAGGAATTACTGCAAGTGTTTTATGTTTCGCTATTTGCTCTTCAGAATGCAACTTAATTGCAAAGCAGTAAGGACTGTCTATTTAAGTGAATTAACGTAAAGACTTGCATTCATACACACTACCAGTAGTAGACTCTCCTCGTGACCATGGAGCGTGTTCGAAATATCGAGGTAACGATAAATACTTTTTGTCATAATAAGAATTATTCTATCACTAGGTATATCACTCAAGCAAAAAGAGACCTTTTTAGTACTTTATTTGTATTGTGTCGGAAAAATGTAATCAAATGTGACTTGTTTCCATTAATTCCGTTTTACATCTTATTTTATCGCAGTGTGTTTATACTATAAACTGGTAAAGGAAATCTTTTGTTCTACTTTATTGAACGTTAATGGTCGTGGGATCGAAATTTTTGACACACTGTTTATCTTCTCATAAACTCGTTTATAAGTTGATGGGACCGCCCCTAAATCTGTATTTACTGATTGTTTGTTTGCAGATAACATACTCGCGATTCTATTATGAAAATAGAATAAACCTATAATAGTGAAATGAAAACCTATTCTATTTTCATAATGGAATGGAATATAACCTATATCTGACTCTTATAATGATGTTTATACAACAATATTATACTTGTAGGTATTTTCTTACAAGATACAAAAAACATCATGTCCTTATTTGAGTCGAAGATAAGAAAAAATATATTTAAGAACTTCTTTAACAAATTATTTATACCAGTTTGATAATAAGAAATACTCTACTCGAAAAAATACTTTCAAAATGGGCACATTATTTTCTCTGAGTTACTTGAGGTAATATTTTTGTTTCTCAGCATGACCCCAATATTGCGAAATGCTGAATATTTTGTAGAAGAAAAATAGCTGTATACCACAAACAGAATTTTTCCAGAAAACATGGTATGCGGATATGAAAATCCGCGCGCTCGCTTTACATGAAAAATGCTAAAATTTCAGAATACATTTTCAATATAACCTTTTTCCGAAACATTGTTTAGGTAGGTGCTTTAGCTCAAATGTGTTTTATTTTTTGTAGGTTCAATTTTTTTTACATACTTTTAATAATAAGTATTGTCAAATAAATATGTATATGTTGCAGGGATTTAGTCAAAGACGTTATATTATAATTTATCTTAGGGAAATTATAATCTAACCTAACCTAACTTACCGACATAACGTCTTTGACTAAATCCCTGCGACATATACGTTATAAAACGGGCAGTATTATGGATGACAGTTCTGTTGTGCCAATGTTTTCCTAATAGGACCCATTGGGTGTTTTCCCATGGACACGACTCCGGCACGGCTTTAATGATTTAGGTACCAGCAACATAAAACTCATAACAAGATGGTATTAGGAGAGGTGTTAATGGTCACTTGAAGAGCCTAACATTGCAATTACCAGCGATCACCTGCTGCAGTGGATTATTAGTGATAGTTATACTCGTAATCTATTTAAAGAATCATGCGATAATAAGCGTAATAAGACAAGCTTACAATCGTAATAAGACGGGCTAACAGCTGTTTACTCGAATAAGCCGTGTGTGAGGCAGGTACAGGTGAAAACAAAGATGTTCTGCTCGCGCGCCTGCATAAATTTATCTCGCGCTCACATCGCATAAATAAGCAAGCGCTTTTGCTAAGGGGTTCAGTTTCAGCAAAGGTTGAGGCACACTGGGATGAGAAACATGCAGTTTGTATGCATTATTACAGGTTTTTGTATTAAATGTGTTGTGTTTGCTTTTGTTGCTCGTTTGGAAGCAAAACAGCTTACTGTCCTCCTGACGATAGGGGGTCATCTAATTTTTATTTTTGGTAGTACTTAGTATTGGTAGATTCAGCAAAGCGCCCTAAAATCTGACCTAGCAAAATGACTGAATGTGGATTATGACAAACAGCAACAAGCTGCTTGGCACCGGACCCAGAGTTTGCCACTTGTAGGTCGTTCAGCTAAATTAATACTATCACAGGCAAACCTGCCATGTTAGGAGTCTAAGTTGGGAGTAGACTACTAGGGTGTACTCGTAAATCCCTTTTTTTTTTTTAATCTATGTAGGTATTATTCAAAAGAAACTTCTCTATGCGATAAAGCTACCTTTCACAATTCCTGCATATAAATGAAAAAAAAAAAATATCTTACTTAAAAGTACGATACTCACATACTTAATTGTTTAAATTTGCGAGCAAAATAATAGAGCTTAATTTTTATTGTGCTGTTTACATTTTACGCAACATCGCTATGAATCCATTTGTACCTATTGGTTTTTTTTCTTACTTAGGCCTTTGCCCAGCAGTGGGACAGTTAAGGCTGATATAATAATAATAATATTTCTAAAGTAACTAATCCGTTAATTTTCAGTCCTTGGTGTGTCCCAACCATGTTTTGCAAGACGAGATGCGCTCAGTAAAGCGGCTAATTTAGTCAAATACTTGTCTCCGTGCAAGACAACTTCACCGACTCGGAGAGTACGGTTTATGAGAACTGTCATTTTTTTTTACGTGCCTTATCATCGAAAATAAACAAAATAAAAATATTAAAATTTGGATCTAGGGTTTGATCCAGAGTTCTTGAAATACTTCTCCATCCGCACTGCTCTACCAACTGATTCCTTATCTAACTCAAGTAAAACATTATCAAATAAGAATCCTAGGTCGACTGGACGACATTTCTTTTAAGTAATAAGCTGTACCTGTTATGCTCCATTTTTTTTTTATGTTTGTGTCCGCAGTATGTTCATGTATGTTATAAAGTAATTTCAATAAAATAAACATACCTAGAATTGTGATCCTTAATTTTAACAAATGAGTCATTTGAATTAACCATAAAAGATAGATTTTTTTAGTCTAATCCAATAATCAAAGTTACACACCTGATTACCAAGAAAGGCTTAAAAAGCTACAATCGTTTATTTTTTTTTTCGTAAGGATGTTTTTTCCGGGAAGCACTTCCTTTTATCCTTGCCATCTGCCCAGCTTGAAGCAGCTAATCTAGGCGACGCCGCGGGGCATCATCTAGCTGCTTCAGTTACCTTGAAAGACCGCTCTGAAATTTGTTCGCAGTTACATAGCAGTTAGAGGAAAAAGTTTAAGAACGTCTACGAAGATTTTCTAAATTTTTATGTGTTGTTAAATAAATATTTGTAAAATAATCTAATATGGCTTACAGAATTCAAACCAGCAAAAGCTCTAGCTAGAGCTCTTAATACAAAAATCGAAAAGTCAATTTAAGTAGGCATCAACAACAGCCGTTTTATAGTAAACTTGTTTAATTATGTACCTAACTGTTAATCACATTTACATTCACCTATTACAAAATGTAAACATCAGTGCTTTTACCAATAAGCTTGTTTAAATTTTTGCCTAAAATAGTCAAAACCATACAATAGCACAAAATAATAGTACTAGACATAATAGTTAAAAAATTTCAACAATAGTGGTCTAAGAGTACTTCCCTGCGAAACCAACCGAAAATCTCTACAGTTTCGAAGTAGCGCACAATGGTTGCATATCGGAGCACTAGGAACATTGAATCGCTACATTATTTAGACCAGCAAGAGTTCTCCGACGCTCAGTTATTTATAATGTAATTTAATACTACCCACTTTCGCAATTGGAATACTAACCATTGTTGATGCATTTTTGCTAGTCTCACTGAAGGAGTGAATTGGGTTGTTAGGCATTTGGTTTAGTAATGTTTCCATCGTAGCTCATACGTATGTAAAATTTGAAAAATAAACAATGTTGCCAATTAAAGAAATACATTTTAAAAGTACATTTTCTAAGCTTATACGAGTACTAAATCATTTTATCAATTTCGGGAAAGCAATTAATTTTTCAAAGTTTCTTTGAAATTGTAAGTACTCAATCTGATTTGACAATTATCATCTATTTTATAGAGCGAGGGCAATCAAATACATTTGAAGACAAGCACAAATCCTTCAAAGAACACGAATTGGCATTTGATAAACAAACAAGACGCATCATTAGAAAGTCTTTGAATCACGTGGGAACCAGCAGCCGATCAGACTATAGTCAAGTTATAGTCTGATCGGCTGCTGGTTCCCACGCTGATTCAAAGACTTTCTAATGATGCGTCTTGTCTTGTTTATCAAATGCCAATCACTTCCGTGTACTCTTCGAAGGATTTGTGGTCCAAGATAGGAGTGGTAGCGAAGGAAGGAAGTAACAAAAAAAGATCTACAATGATCGTGATTTGTGCAGATCGTTAGTTCATTATGTTGAATTTCAAGCACCTTTACCTGAGGGACATAGGTCGGATGGTGGAAGAACTACGATCCAGCAGCTCTGTTTGATTTTACACAATTTTCCTTAAATTTGTTTTAGCCCAGTCAGTAATTAGTATATAGGTACAGCAAAATATTGATTCCTATTTTTGATTTGTAAGTACTTAGGTACCTCAAGAAAGAAGAATATTTTGTAGCTATTTAATTTAAGTACTCCTTATCAGGCTTGAATGTAGGTGAACAGTCAGAGCAAAACGATTCTTTTTCAATTTCAAAAATAATCGCTACTCTCATCAACTTGCACCAAGCACCAACAGGCTTGACTTACCAGCCTTCTGCCTCCAAGCGAAAAATCCTTCATTGTTCCCGACAAATCACGTGCAGGGTAATGTACAAACAGAGTAATATACCGGGCAGAGTAATGCATAAACGTCCGCCTGAAATATCGCATCGATCTATACAAACTTGAACTAGCTACAGTTAGCGTTGGTTCACACCAGTGAAGCGCCGCGACGAGACGATGCATCTCGAAGAGGCCCCCTCCTCATCTGTGTAAAAACCATCTCGCTAAATGACAATTCAGTCGAATTCACATGAAAAAAGGGTAACTGAAAACCCGTTTTTGATTCTTCAGTAATCAAAGAGTCAGATAAATGGACTGGACGCCTTGTAAACATTCCACGCTGCGCTGCGCAATGCCCCGAGAATCACTTGATGCATCGCTACACCACAAGGCGTAGCCAAAAACTGTCGCAGTCTTTGGTCGTAGTCATCGTTGTCTTAATTTTAATACTGCTGGGTCTGCAACCCGTACCCGAATGTGTAATTTTTTTTTATGAAAGAGGGAGGCAGACGATCAGACGGGCCACCTGGTGGTAAGCAATCACCGTCGCCTATGGACACCTGCAACACCCGAGGGGTCACAAATGCGCTGCCGGCCTTTCAAGAAGGAAACGGCACGTTTTTTTAAGACTACCATGTTGTATTGCATTGGGAGCTGACCCTTAGCCTAAGCGGCTTCATGAACCGGCTATAGTTAGCCTAGGCAGCTTCTTGAATAATAGACGCCGGTCGGATATTTATGACGTTTGGGAGTAAATTATTAGCGGCGGTGGCGGTGTAGCTCGTCTAGCGGTCGTGTTGGTGTATAACGGTGGCTTATTAACTATAGAATGGAATAGGTATCGCTTTTATAGCGTAGTATAGGTAAATAAAATTGATCTACTAACTTACGAATATAAAAACCTCGTACTACTTCGCTGATATTCATTTAGACGTTTTGAGTAATACCAACCGATTTTTGGTGATAGCGGCCAATCTTCCAGAGATAGGCTAACTGCACGGGACTAGTTTTTAGTCACTCTCAATTCAAGTGCACTCTCAATTCCTTCAATTTCTTATTCTGATGGGACAGACTGACTGATACCACCAGAGAGAAATCAGGCGTAGGACCGACTATTAACATGCCCATCCGACAGCGCATGGATCTTCTTACTTTTCTTTAGGTGATTAGTCTGCATTGTCCTAACCAAACTAGAAACAACAACACAAAGTCATTGTCCCCCGCCGGGAATCAAAACCGGGACCTCCAATCAGAATCTTACAAGTTTCCTGCTATTTCTTGTCAAGACTTTCTCAAAATACGACCAATAAGTTAAACACTGTATTATACAGCCTTTTAGGACATAACAATAAAGCATTTTCCCTTAATAAACTGGACAGAAATATGTTAAACACCGGGCGAGAGAATCGATTGATAAATAGCTGTAATCAGCGAGTCAATTTGCGATTTCACCGACACCGTCGCAGGCGCAGTAATCGCTCGGAGGATGCGCGATCGACCCGATATCGGAACGAGTTTCAATGGTTCCATACATTATAACTTTGCCTTGTTTTACTGGTTTAAATTCAGTTCTAAAACTATGCATAATACAGTAGAAGAGTTAAAACTGAACGACAGTTAAAAACAGCTTTTATGAATTTGGCTAAGTCCATTAATAATTTTGTATAGGAACTTCCCATTTTGTATATACTTCATTGCAAATATTCTTTGTCTTTTTGGCCTAATCACAAACTATCATCACCTCATCTCTTAAATTAAATCTAGCTCAGATTTTCCCTATGAATATGGAGTCTTTTACTGCGCTTGCAAATCAGCACATACCTACATTATAGCTCCTAATTTTGTCTCTACTACAGTGAAAAGTCACCCCACCATCACCTGCAGTTACTGTAACATCTTGCTCTGGAGGAATGCAGGCAGAATTTAACGATCCGCGAACTGTTTTTGCCGCGACAGTTTTTGTATTGGGCGCTTTTCCACTAGACGGCACGTCAACGGCAACGGCGACGGCACGGCGAGATCACGTGACAATATCTATGGGAATCGGTGACATGCCGTGACGGTGCCGTGCCGTCAAGTGGAAAAGCGTGTCATATAATTTCATTGATTTTCATACATTATCTCACCTACGATATCGTCGACGTTACCGTGCCGTCGCCGTTGCCGTTGACGTGCCGTCTAGTGGAAAAGCACCCATTGGTAGGACCAATATTTTTTAACCCAGTAATTTTTTCTATGCCCTTGCAGCGCCGGCACAGAATATTACCGCCTCGTCTCTTGCCAAACATATATCTAGCCGACCTAGGCATAAATCCAGGGAATTGCCGGCAATGTTGTGCAGTGCTTCGCTCTCCAATCCGCACATAATATCATTAATGTGATCTCACACTCAACTGTTGCTCTACTAACTGTATGAAAATCTCTACAAACCCACCCTACTAGGTACCTATCACCTGCAGTTACTGTAACATCTTGCTCCGGAGGAAGGCAGCGGCATTATAGACGCATAGGGCTGGTTTTTGAAGTTTCAAAATTACTAAAGTTTTTTATTTTTCGCACACAGTTTTTGAACCATTTAACCAACCTAAAACATTAGTTTGTGTCAGTTTAGGTACTTGGAAAGGGAGAAATTTAGGTATTTGAGTTTTCGATCTGTATTGGACGAAAAGATAATTATAGATGAAAATTTTACTTTCATGGTAATAACGAGGTAATAATTGAGTAATAATTGATGTACATAGACATTTTGTGTCATCTCTGTCCACGGGAATCCTAATATTTAACCAGTACCTAGCAAGTCGCCCAACAAGCTCTAAAAGAATATTACAATTGGTAAAATAGGTGTTACACGTTTTAGAGTACTGATATCTGTTGTCTTAAATAGTTTGTGTCAAATTCATCCATGATGTTTATAGATATTTAATTTTTTTATTACAACAGCCTGTAAAATCCACAAAAGAAATTGCAAGTCATTAGAGTTTACTTGTTTTTTATTTTTATGGTGTATCAAAACAGCATTCATAATTTGTGTCGTTTTTATCCACGAACTACCAAGTATTATTTTTATTATATTAAGAATGGCGAGCGCGGGGTACTTCGCGGGCGCGGGCGGGGTGTGGCGCGGCGGCGAGGTGGCGCGGGGCGCGGGCGCCAGCCAAGCGCCGCGCCATGTCGCTCGCTCGCTCGCTCGGTCAGTCAGACGCGCAGGCACGTGCTGTTTGTTTATTCATTGATGTAAAATGTGACAAAACACTTTTGGTCTCGTAGTAGGGTAAATATGCCTAACGTCGCCCCCCCCCCAAACGTCGGCCATCTACACGTATTCAGCTTGCTTTAAGTTCATAAAGTAATAATTGGGGATTGTGCCACACGTATTGCAACCTTAATTTATACTTAATACGTACAAACCGTTACCATCCAATTACGTCACTCGCTCATCGCACACTGAGCGTCAGTAGAGTACGCACCGTTGAAGCGTCAAATTCTTCGCTAAAGTAGCTTACTTGCTGTGAGTACCCACACTTCGGGGATTTATGTTAAAAACGTTTTACGTTTATTTTATTTAATATTAAGCTGTTTTGTCACTAAATAGTAATTTTTACTACATTTTGACATAGTTTTTGCAACATTTTACGTATTGGTTTAAGGGAAAAATAGGGGGCCGCCCTTAGAACACGAGTTTTGGCTTAAAAGCGCAATCTCGGCCGGGGCCGACTTAAAGCAAATGCAGACTGTTTTATAAATTCAACGATTTAACGAATTTTGTTGGCTAACTATGAAAATTTGTAAGAGTTATAGGTACATAAATCTATTTCACGTTTAATCACCAAATTACGGCCGGGGGGATATTAGTTGAATCTCGATTAATAAGGTACACAAAACAGGGGCCGACTTTAGAAGTATTATAGATCGTAATGTCGGCCAGACTCGAAATTTGCGCCACTATACATGCTGAATGTTTTTTAATTTATTCTTTCTTTTAATTTATTCTTTTAACTTATATCCTCAAAAGTTCATATTTATTAATATGATGATTTTATTTTATTATTTATAAATAAATATTATAAACAAGTGAGGTTTGGATATAGCTGTCACCGTAATATTGCATAAACCGTTAGATATAATCTATCTTAGGAAATTTATAATCTAACCTAACCTAACCTACCGATAGTATATAAACTGACGAGTAAGTTTGTAAACTAACAGTTGTTACAATTTAACGCTGACATAGGCATACCTACTAGGATTTCTAAAAGTGTTCGTAAGAATCTATTTGAAAATAAATGATTTGATTTTGAGGAGTTGACATTATTGAAAACATTTTTAGGACAAAATATGGTTTAGTATAGGACAAATATCCTTTGGAACTTGTTGCTATCTATTAAATTTATGCTTATATTATATAAATCATATTAATAATATTTTTCATTGTCTTAATTTTAAACATCCTATACGCGGCCGACATTTGGGAAAAGTGGGACCGACCATTTGAAAACGGCCGACTATTGGGTTTTTTGGACCTCGCTGCATTTAAGCCTTACTACTTTTTTCTTTTAGTAGAAAAGTCAATTTTAAGCCTACGAACATAAAATAGATTTATCAATCTGTCTAAAACGCAGCCAAAGCTATCCTTTCGTTGCAAACTGATGGAGCCAGAGCAATCCAAAGTTAGAAAATCCGTAAAGGGGCCGACATTTAGCGTATTTACCCCAACAAAAATTAAAAATGATTTTTTCCAGGCACTATCTGTTTTGTAACTACAATTATTCATCTGAATGAAAAGACCTACCGAACCGATGGGTATTTTAAAATAATGAAATTTATTTTAAAAATCCCTATGTCCCTCATTTAGCAGTTTCGACCCACTGTGCGGCGTAACTCGAACCCGCAACCTCTAGCTTGGTTTGGTAGGCACAGGGTCACTCCCAACACCAACTAGACTATCTGGCCGTTAAAAACTAGTGGATTTATAATCGGCATACCGCTTTCTCGTTACATCAATTTGTTCTGTACACATACCTATGTGATTGATGACTACATAGTAGGTAGAAGTACTAATAATATAGTAGTAGGTAACAAAAACTACTCCGTCAGACTGGTCTAAGTGGTCGCACCACAAATAACAAAAATATCAAGTACCTATTTCTTTTGAATTCTTGTATATTTTGTTTTACTGACTGTACTGTGCACTACCTCGAAGTGGGGCGCGGCGCGGGACATCGAGAAGCGGTAAGTAAATATGCCTAACGTCGCCCCCCCCCCCCCCCCCAAACGTCGGCCATCTACACGTATTCAGCTTGCTTTAAGTTAAATACCTATCTATAAACATCATGGATGAATTTGACACAAACTATTTAAGTTCATAAAGTAATAAATGGGGATTGTGCCACACGTATTGCAACCTTAATTTATACTTAATACGTACAAACCGTTACCATCCAATTACGTCACTCGCTCATCGCACACTGAGCGTCAGTAGAGATCGCGCCGTTGAAGCGTCAAATTCTTCGCTAAAGTAGCTTACTTGCTGTGAGTACCCACACTTCGGGGATTTATGTTAAAAACGTTTTACGTTTATTTTATTTTATATTAAGCTGTTTTATCACTATATAGTTATTTTTACTACATTTTGACATCGTTTTTGCAACATTTTACGTATTGGTTTAAGGGAAAAATAGGGGGCCGCCATTAGATCACGAGTTTTGGCTTAAAAGCGCAATCTCGGCCGGGGCCGACTTAAAGCAAATGCAGTCTGTTTTATAAATTCAACGATTTAACGAATTTTATTGGCTAATTATGAAAATTTGTAAGGGTTATAGGTACATAAATCTATTTCACGTTTAATCACCAAATTACGGCCGCCGGGGGGATATTAGTTGAATCTCGATAAATAAGGTACACAAAACAGGGGCCGTCTTTAGAAGTATTATAGATCGTAATGTCGGCCAGACTCGAATTCTAGCGCCACTATACATGCTGAATGTTTTTTAATTTATTTTTTCTTTTAATTTATTCTTTTAACTTATATCCTCAAAACTTCATATTTATTAATATGATGATTTTATTTTATTATTTATAAATAAATATTATAAAGTAGTGAGGTTTGGATATAGGTGTCAGTGTCACCGTAATATTTTATAAACCGTTAGATATAATCTATCTTAGGAAATTTATAATCTAACCTAACCTAACCTACCGATAGTATATAAACTGACGAGTAAGTTTGTAAACTAACAGTTGTTACAATTTAACGCTGACATAGGCATACCTAATAGGATTTCTAAAAGTGTTCGTATGAATCTATTTGGAAATAAATGATTTGACTTTGAGGAGTTGACATTATTGAAAACATTTTTATGACAAAAAATGGTTTAGGATAGGACAAAATATCCTTTGGAACTTGTTGCTATGTATTAAATTTATGCTTATATTATATAAATCATATTAATAATATTTTTCATTGTCTTAATTTTAAACATCCTATACGCGGCCGACATTTGGGAAAAGTGGGACCGACCATTGGGCTGAAAACGGCCGACTTTTGGGTTTTTTGGACCTCGCCGCATTTAAGCCTCACTACTTTTTTTAAGCCTACGAACATAAAATAGATTTATCAAACTGTCTAAAACGCAGCAAAAGATATCCTTTTGTTGCAAACTGATGGAGGCAGAGCAATCCAAAGTTAGAAAATCCGTAAAGGGGCCGACATTTAGCGTATTTACCCTATAACGAAAAAGCGGTAGGTAGGGTAGATATTGCCGATAATTATTCCAATTCGAAGAGAATCCAAGCGTCATAAAATAATATTGACCACATTAATTGACCGTCTAAACATTGACCATTGACAGTACTGAGATTTTAGCGTTTTATAAAAATACGTTTATAAAATTCGCACGTCATTATTTTTATATCTATATTACGTAGCGGAGATAAGAGTTAATCAACAACATATATGCATATGAAAGGTATGTAATTTATTTATGAAAGTTTCGCATAGGAGGAGCCGTGCCGAATGAACGTGTGCGTGCCTGCGTATGCCCTCCGCCCGCCGCCCCGCTGCCGCCTGCCCGCGTACGCCGTACGTCCGACTGTTTCGACCGCAACGATTGTTTTTGTATTTTATTAATTAAAATATTTAATATCGTGCATGAAAGTGACACAAATTTAGAATGACGATTACTCATACATTTATGATATTAAATAAGTGAACTCTAATGATTGTAATATTCTTTTGAAGCTTCGGTAGCTTGGAATAACAAAATAATTAATTATCTTAAAATTGCATGCACTAATTTGGCACAAATTTATTTAATAGGTATATGTAAGTTATCTGAGTAAGAAAATACTTGTTTCATCAAATGTAATTTTTTTTGCACTGTTTTTTTACATACTGACCGTATGTTAGTTTGCACTGGACGAAGATGACACAAACTGGGTTTGCACACTCCGCAGGCTGTCCGAGATATGCTTTCATAATTATATTAAACTTTAAATCAATTTTGTCAGTTTTGATTTGAATGAAAAATAAACAACTACAAATCATCGAATTACTGAAAATGCAATCAACAGATGTGACACAAAACGCAACAATAAGGTCTATAGGTGCGACTGTATCCACAGGCAAAAAATAAGAAACTTTAGAATTTTTTAAACTTATTACATCAAAATAAGCCAGCGCTATGGGTCTAAACAGCTCAGTTCCCATCACTACATCAAGAGCGACACACTACACTTTGCATTTCAAGCACACGTTCCAGGGCTCACTTTTTGCACATTACCGCTGAGGTGACTCACGCAGAACTTAAGTAAAACTTATGTAATTTAAGTTACGCCGAGACTTATTGGTACGACGGAATATTTTGTATGCTCGGGAAGAAAATCAGCTCAAAACGTTTCACAAATAAACAGTATTTTTAGGATATCCCAAAACCTGTAATTGGGAGTTTCAGCCAATCTATTCTGCTGGCTTGCGACCAATCAATCGCGGTTGAGCTGATGGTTCTAAAGTCTGAGTATGTTTTTGTTTTGCCAAAATAGTAACTTTAAATTCTGGCCCAGATTTTTTCCAGGTTATCCCAGAACCTGGAACTTGGAAGTTGAAGCCAATCTATCCTGTTGGCTTGCGACCAATCAATCGGGGTTGGGCTGATGCGGTCCGCCGTTACACCCGTCCGGCACGCAATTAATCCGGCGGCCGGACGTGACGGACTGCGAACCGATTCTCCGCGCGACCGACTATTTATCGCGGCTAGAAACTCGCTACATACATCCCAACTTTACACCAGTTGAACAACTATGACACCGGAGTTCTTCGGGTCGTCTGTCGACTCTACAACACACAATAAGATATCTTAGTAATTTTTTCTTAATCCGCCTAATCTCTTCTTCTTTTCTTTTACAACGTCCACTGTGTCAAAATCATGTGGTCTTATTTATATTTTCAGTAGTTTTGTCTACCGTGACTTAGGTCAATTGAACTCCAACGGCCACTCCAATCCTCTACAAGAGGTAATCTTCTTCAGTTCCAGATAAATATTTCATAATTTTCTCCAGTCTTCGGCAGACCGTGTGTGACCTGACCGACCACTATAAATACTCTGTGGTCGTGTAATGACCGCGCCGGGATCGACTGCATGCAGGAGCTGTGGTTACATCAATTGCGGGATAGTTTTTGTGCCAGTTGATTAAGTGTGCATCCTCGCAAAAAAAAAAAAGGAAGACTATTCTCTAGATAGACAGTCGGGGAGAATCTTTGTAAGTGTGAATTAGTAAGTGTCAAAGATTTGGAGGACGGACTTTATGAAAAACTTTTGCCGATCAATATCTAAAAACTGCATTGTTTTTGTATCTCCTTACCACATTCTCTACTGACCAAAGAAAATATTCATTCATTTGGTCTTGGACAATAGCAGCTTTGGCCGGCATTTTCTCCGATTGTAAACACATTTTTTGATTTTTTGTAGTGGATTTTTGTTTTCCGATTAATTGGCTCGTCCTTGGCTTAGGATGCTCCTATGTTTAGGATACTACTAGAAAATCAGCCATAAAAGTCCCTTGCGAATTGGAGGTAAGTAGGTACTTGCCATACTCTTCACCACTATTGGCAGGTGGATTAACGAACACTGCTTTTAGTGTTGAGATTCTGAATTTACCCCTTAGAAGCCGTTTACTTACTTCAAGCTAAGTTTAGAAATAATCTTCCTTTTTGTAAAGAATTTGAAATAATAACAGAAAACCAGTAAAATTTTAGCGGCTCTACTAAAAAGGGTGTTCTACATTCCGCTAACTCACAGGCGTTGAGAGATACAAGGCTCGAGAATACAGGGTGTATAATTTATAAACCTAACATGAGTTTAATTTTAATTAGAGGGAACTTGAGCCGTCGCGCGTCGGGGGCAGACACTCGTACTATTAGGATAAGAGCTACATTTTGCTGCAAGCATTTCTTGTTACTGCCTCCGTAGTATAGTGGTCTGATGCATGGGCTTTCGATCCGAAGGTCCCGTGTTCCCGGTGCGGGGACAATGACTTTGTGATGAACTTATTTTTCATCAGGTCTAATGATAGCTAACCCCAAATGTATGCTTTTAGTATTTAGCAACATAAAAATTGAAAATGTCTTACAAAATTGCAATTCAGTGTGAACTTGTATTTTTCCAAATTGAATATGTATAGAGCCGGAACAGAACCCACTATCCCGCGGTCATAAAACGGCGCTGCTCCAGCCAGATTGAAACACAGCAACTGTTGCAGTCAGCAAATAGAGACAATAGGAATAAATTACCGCCCGAAAACACGCCTGACAGCGATTTGGGTGCGCCGGAAAAATGGTGTGGAATATACGGCGAGTTATTGTGTACGGTGCCGTTGGAGTGAACACCAAATGAAAATTTACAAGGTGTTCTAAGAGCCTGGCATGTTATCTTTTTTCTTTTAATTTTTAGTTACCTATGTTTATTCTCGGTGCACGTAAAGTTTTTTTTTGTATTTTTTGTTTGGGCAAAGTGGCGTAGAAAATGTCTGAATTCGGACCTTAGCATTAGGCCGGTAAAACTCTAGGCATAAGAAGAGGCTTACATGCTGGACTGGGAGATAAACAAACATAGAATGTTATGGCTGCTTTCTGGAGATACTGCAATTTAAAAAAAAAAATAGTCTCAGTGGTTGATAACCTATTACTATAGCAGTAACACAGTTCATTATTTCCAAAATGATTCTCAATCCTTGTCAGACGTGGCAAAAACGAGGTGTTACAGAATTATACAGGCGTAACTAGATGTAAGTATGTAAATAAACTTTTATTTTAATGCTCAAAAAATATTCGGCAGTGAGAACGTAGAAAAATGAAATTTTATCCCGTGTATTCCGCTCCTTGGCGGGCTGCGCCCAGTCCGAAAAAAAGCGGGCGGTAATTAAATCCGGCTTGCCAAGAAACTGTCAATATCTGTAGGCTGACTAGCTATTATGAGTTGGCAACTACCCGCAAACGGAACTTGAGGGGATCCGGTTTTACCAACCGGGTGGCTCTGAAATATTGCAAGGCGGTTTTATTCGGGTATTTATTTTGGTGTGTGGTGGAACTGTTAGTTGGAAAGATATTTTGCTTTGTTTCCGCGCTTGAGCTAGTACTTTTCTGTATGTATGAGATGAAGGTTAAAAAATGGCCTGATTTCCATTGACTTTAAGCCTAATAGACTGAAAAATGAGAATATTGTTCTCAATACTTAGCTCTTTTAATCTTTTTACAATATAACTGATATAATAGCATCTACATTGTCACAAAGTTTGCGTTCCGTACGATGTAGCTAAGTGTGCCGTTAATGTATTATATTTGGGTGATAAACCTGCAACACACTTGCAACACACTTGCAGACTCGCGGTTTTAGAGCGACGACAGAGACAGAGTTACACTCCATACAAACACTGAGTATACAATTTGGTAAAAATCTTTATACTTTAATACACGTGAAGTTTGTTTGAAAGCTTTTAATTGTTATCAAAAAAACTGGGTAGGTCGAAAGCGATACTTACTCTATAACATAGATGGAAATATATACATAAAATCACGCCTTTATCCCTACTGGGGTAGGCAGAGCAAAAACTACCTAAACAAAGGTCGTTCCGTAGATGAATGGTCGTTGTCGTAGATGGAAATTATGAAAGAAATTGGGATCGGTAATTTAAAGGCAATACTTAGGTAGGTTTTAAAATAAACAGTTACTTAAAATTTATTACTTTCAATTTGAAATTGCAAATAACGTAATGATTCAGTACCGGCCTACCTTGTCATAGAAATAAAAAATAACGATTGAAACAGAAATTTTCCATCACACAGTCCAATATTTTATTTCGTCCAATAAGAGAATGATTTCAGTGTAATTACTGACTTTCCATTTTGGAACAAATTGTGAAGGACGAAGATGAACAACATCCCATCAATTCCGGGACCAAATGGCACTCATTACTGGAATTCATTTTGAATCCAATTTCAGAACATAATAAATGGGCCAGGTAAGTATCAGTTTCAAAATAAAGAAGAATTAATAAAATGCTGAACTAAAGCTTGTTTTAATAATCAGCTCTTGAGACTGTCTACGACTGCTACGACTACGAGGCGATTGTCAAACTGTGAAATGTTTATTTCAATTTTTACTGTCTTTTGGGTAAATCTTAGGTTTTACCAAGTGAATGGTGGCAAAAGTCCAAAATAAACACTGACCACAATATTTTTCGGGATTTTACCAACAAAGGTTGGTAAATCTTGGGCTTTAATTCGGGCTTTTAGAAATTAGCAGACCACTAGGGTTAATACACATGAAACTGAAAAATTTTCTCCAAGAAATATATATAATGGATCAAAATATTTAAAAAAATGGCGCTCCCATACATTTGTATGGGACATTCATTCCCAACATTTGTACCATTTGATGTCAGCGGCTCGAGTCATTTTGTATGGAGGGTCAATTTTTTTTTATTGTCATAATTATTAGTAACAACACTGGAACCCTCTACGTGTAGGCAGATGCACTACCATCTAGACTGTACCACAGACTGCACGTCATCAAAGAAACAAGAGTACAGACAAGTCCTCCCTCATTATAATTTTAAAAACATCTTATTCTACCGTAATTATGTGGGCTATTTTCATTCAGGCAGCGGGTGGCTGTGGGGTGACCATAAAATGTGGCAACTCTAAGGATAGGATCATAAAGTTCTATCTTAAAAAAGTTAAGCACACGTTGAATAAATCTGTGATAAAATGTCAGACGAATTTTGTATTTACTACTGTAGCATAGATTTATTACAGTAAACATTTAACAATATACCTTCTCACTCTTAATATTTTATTATTCCTTTTTTATTTATTTTATTTAAAAAATAATTGAGAGATTATCTTTTTAAATTTATACAAAAATCTCTATGCACCACAGAATGAACGTTATTTACGTTGTTAAGTAACTGACACCCGGGGTTCACTGACACGTTCTTTGGCCCTTGAATCCAGATGAAAAATAAAACGTAGTGTTTTTTTTCAGTTTTATTTTTACACAAAACCATGGCCACCCTACTCATCCTATCTTTTAAAATCCCATAAAAATGCAAAGGCCGCCGGCGGGTAGTTATAAATATTTTTAACGACCATATTTAATTAAATTCGCGGAGATACAGTGCGTGATGCCCATAGGTAATGAGGATAAATTTTGTGAGAGAACATTACCCTTTCTTTTGAAAATTAACTTGATATATGAGAGTGCTGGTGGCGCAGTAGTCGGGATAAAGAAAGAGGTGGTAGATATATTTTTTACATAAAATTCTATACGTAGCCTAGTAGGAAGGTAAGTATGCTTATTACAGAAATTCATCTTTAGTTTAAAAAAAGATTGATTAGCTATGGAACAAAACGAAGGTTGCTTGTTTTCGTCACCTACTTAATTTCCAAGGAAAAGTATATCTTTTAATATAGGGCTTATTAATATCTGATCCAGGATTCTAGTAAGAAAAGTCAACATGTATAGTATTATCTCCAATGTCAGTTTCTTTTAATTAATATAATTGTTTTGTGGGGAGGACCACTCTGCGGAGATTGTGCCTAACCGGCTACTCTTAAAGAGTTTGATTCCGTTCCGATCCAAACAAGCTAAGCTCACAAGAGCGAAGCACTTGCAAACCAACTGTCATACGGACACTTTCGTATCTTATGAGTCGAACAGAAGACGAAACAGTTCTAAACGAACGAGACGAACCAATGCGTTTTGTTTTCTTTCACTTTTATCACAAAGGTTAAAGTGCCTTTAACACTAAATAAATATGCATAATTCCTATCTAGTTACTAGGAATATAAAATTCTCTAAATTATAATGCATGGAAGTGGTTTTTCTATCTTGAACGAAATTATCAACCTTGAACTTATCAACTTTTACTTGCGTAAGTTAACTAGTCCCTCAACGCAAATTTTCTCCACTAAAACTTCAAGTTACCAACTTACTGGAAGACAGTAGGGCAGACAGTAATTACTCTCATGCGAGTTACCAACTGTCGTTACGTTGTTACGGGCCTACCTGGCTCTTACCGTTGAAGTTTTACTTCAAGGAAATGTAGGAAAGGTGATTTTGTTAAAGAAAATTTTGGTATGCACCTGTGTGTAGGTTACATAAGATAAATCGTCGTTTTATTTAAGTGTAATACACTACAGTAAAATATTACAGTAAAGCTATTTGGTAACTTTTCTGTCACACCATTTTAAGTCAGGTACTGTACACCTACTTCAAAAACAATTAACGAAAAGACATTTAAGTAAGTAGTCATTTTCGCTATCGCCATGATTTCCATGATGCCCCATTCAATAGCCACTTACTCATTTCAGTAAACAGAAATATACCTACGTATCGCACTATGCACTCCCATCACATTTTTCCTGTGACCGTTTCACGCTTTTAGCAAAGAACATTAATACCACACGTCCATTCACTGAACACGTACTACCTACCCGCTCTCAGCCTCATAGAGGCCGGTGCCAAAGTCTTGGCCGAACCTTTCAGGTGAAGATTACTCCGACTTGGCGTCCTATCAACCCGCTTCGGTTTTGAATAAGCCTTGTTAAATAAAATCCAGCCGATGTAAGTGACCCGATGTTGGGTCGAAGCCAAACGCGGAAACTTAAAATGGAAAAGTTAAAGGCTGGAAAGAAAACCTATCACGGGAAAGCTTGTTCTTTATTATGTGCTTGTAATGGACGGTTTTATGAACCCAACTGTTCTTTTTATTTGCTATGTCTTTTGACTGAGTTCAAGTGGGTTCGGCTTACTTCAATAAATGTACTGTGGAGTGGTGATTTATTTATTTTCGCTCTTTGAGTTCAGAAGGGGTTTGTGTGTGCACAGTGGAAAACGTTTCTCTTGTTGGAACTTTGACATATAATACATGATCAAAGATCTTGTATATTTATTATGTTACGTTTACATTGTGCGTATCTAAAGTAAATTTAATGAGACTTCCAAACTGATCGAGTGTAAAAGCCAAAAAAAAAATCATTAATCAGTCTGACTTTTAATTCGCAAATTTTTAATTAACGGACGAATATGCGGACAAATTTTTTTAGCAGTTTCCGATGATAATGATACATTTTTAATAGAAAATATTTTGAATATGAGAAAAATTGTAAAACCACCGCATTCTTTTCAGTTTCAAGAGCTAAACTGTTATATACAGACAAATCCACCGACCATACCACACACGTTTTTATGGGTAACAGTAAAGTCGTTCGACGGCCCTACAATGTATATGCTAACGGGTGCAGACAACAAATTCTCTTTTACGGTTTTGTTGTTCCCTAAATTTTACTGCCGAGTGTACTTTTCATAAGGATAATGGTATGCATTATGTTAATGGGAAGTTGTGAATACCTGTCTCTATGAATTACAAAAAGAAATATTTAACTGACTATCGATAGGTTTGATTCCAAATCGGGCCGATATTTAGATGATGATTTTACAGTTTAGCAACAAAAAAGCGTACCGAAAACTGATTGGCTGAGGAGTTGCTCAGTCAATAATACATACTCAAAAACGTTCACCAGGAAATCCTTTAGAAAATGATATATTTTGGCTTCCCATAAAAATTGTCTGATCGAGGTGGTCATTTTGTACAGGAAAGTCAACAAAAATTTCCATTTCCTGAAAGAATTTCCTTGTTAAAGTTGTTCAGTTTGTCGGCTGAGCAACTATACCTATATAAATGGATTTTTAATTATTTCAACAGTACTTATTCCATTTTTTTCTTTCTACTTATAAAAAAAACAGTCGCCGATAAACGAATAAAATGCGCTAATAAGTCGCCAGCAAATTGAGTTTAGTATCCGAAAGGAGACGCAATGTGACTGAAATAAAGTGTGACGGGAATACAAGGGGACTTAATACCGGGTGTAAAACTTTTCAGTACTGTGGACTAGCTGTCATAACGTTATTGTTTTAAAATTGATTTAAAATAAAAAATAATGACTTAAAATTACAAGAACCGTAATTATATTAATACAGCACGACAAGGCTTCAATAGATAAAGATATTTATATAGAATCTAAAAACAATAGAATAGCGAAATGGTCTGTATTTAAAATAGCTCAATTTAAGACTTCAAATCTTAAGATATTAAGCACGTCATGTCACGTTTAGACGACGAATTAGCAAATAACTGGGGGCGTAGAGAGACGTTTTAATAACGTCACGTCACGTAACACAGGCTCTTAACTGCTTTGATACATTTTTAATGGCGACTTTTATGGGGCAATAGTGAAAACTTGCTGATTGAGCAGTTTCTGCAGATACGATAAGTTGTTATGTGAGCTGTGTATAAGATGCATAAATGTGTTTCGATTTGATATTATTTTTAATAAAATATTGATACTATTTACTTATTAAATTTCAGTTAATTTATTTAAATAAAAGGAATAAATTACAAATAATAGAGATCATTAGTGCAATAGCGTTAGTAAAACACGAAAATCTTAAATAAACATAATGTTATATCTAAAATTTCCTTAAATATTTTGGCAGACGACGTGGCGAAAACACATTTTGCTGCGATTATGACGATCTGTCTACTCTGTTACGGATAAAGGCGTGACAATGAATACGTACTGTCCAGATGTGGCGAAAACGGCGGCTATTACTAGGCGTTTTACGCTCTGACTACCCCGTATAAAATAAAGGCGTGACTTTATGTATGTATGAATATGTAAGTTACAAAAACTCATGCTCCCAGTTTCACCTTCGCACGTGGTTGGAAAACGCACCCACTTCAAAGTATAAATCACAGGTCGAGGGTAATTCTAGCTTTGGAAATATTTTACACTTCAATGGCGGAATTATGAAATATCGCAAAGCGTGCTGTGGCTTCTCAGGGGTGCCACAAGGTTAGTACCTCACGTAAATGCAGTTTTAAATTGCAATTTTTTTTTGGTTAACATAACGCCAAATCACGCCTTTATACTGGGTAGGCAGAGCATAAAACGCCTAGTAAAAATAGGTCTAATAAATATTGAGGGCAATTTTAGATAGATATGCGTATCGTTATAGTGACAGGTTGCCAGCCCATCGCCTAAATAACAAATACACTGCATCCATCCAATCCTTTTAGTGACTAGTACAGCATGCCCGGGAGGAGAAGCAACAGGCACATTCTATGTTTTTATATTGCTCACAGTTCAACATAGAGAAGACTTTATGGGTTCAAAGGTTTTCATGGATCGGAAGAAAAATCGCTTAAAATAGTTGGTAGCGTATAATCAATACGTGAAAAAGATCATGAAAAAAAACCCAAAAAATTCATTCTATGCAAGTTAGGTACCTACTTTAAAATTCTTTAATTATCCTCGAAAGAATTGTGGTAAGTTATATATTAAATGACTGTGTAGCTTTACCAAATGTCTACGACCACGGGAAATTAATTGAAGTGACTCCGCCGGGAAATTCACTTTAATTTTGACTCTGAGACAAGAAAATTAAAATACTTAATTCATAAATCGTCGTCTAAGTTAAAAAGCTTAAGAATTTATGAAGGTCATTTACTTTTGAGAACCTGTATACCGAGTGTAAGGAACAGCTTATCGAAAACTGATAGGGGTTGCTCAGTCAACGAAACTGAACAACTTTTACCAGGAAAATCTTTCAGAAAATAAAAATAGTTTTTGACTTTATCATACAAAATTATCACCGTGACAATTTGTATGGGAAAGCCAATATTTATATTTATATTTTTTCATTCCTCTTGTTCCCCATTTAATTGCAATGCCAGCCCTACAGTCCGTTGCCACTCAAATGAGAATTTACGCTTGTAAACCGCGTAAGCGATATTGTTGTTTATAGCAGGCAGCGATACGCGCTCACTCCAGCTAACTGAGATCTGTAGTACAGCAATGACATTTGCTAAACTTCTGTCCTCTGTACCCTTTGTCTGTGCCATTGGGATCGTTCAGTAGAGCCCGATTTTAGCTGGTCGAAAACAGTCGCTGAAATTACTGTTAAAAGAGGGAAGTTCTATGGCACAGCAGTGGGACAATGGTGTCGATTATCGCCGTTCAGTTACTAATTCTAATTCTTAGTAGCGCTGTAACTTTCTTAAATTAGACATAAGAACAGGATAGCAAATAAACACATGACTTTGACATTCCTAATCTTACATAAGACTGCTTATTTGACGTAAAAATTAAGGAACATGCTCTATGCTCGGTTCTTATTTAAAGCAGCTTATGTCAAATTAGGAACGTCAAAAACATGTCTTTATTTGCTATCCTATATTGCTACTAAGAATTAGAATTAGTAACTGGACGGCGAGAATCGACACCAATATAAGTAAATTAATTTGTCGTCCATAGCAGCCAGCGATACGCGCTCACTCCAGCTAACTGAGAACCTGTTGTACAACAATGACATTTGCTAAACTTTGGTTAAATTGAAAGTCTGGAAATATAACGGGAAGATTTTTGCCTAGCAGAGGAGGTTGGCGCCAAACAGCTAGCTGTATTTCGTCTTGGTGTGGAAATCCAGTGACTTTCTAGGTTCCTCTTTAGGTGAGCTCGCTCCATCGTCGACTGTCAGTTATCTCTGGCCTAGACTAGAGTCAAGTGCAAGTCGCAAATTATAAAAGTGGTAAATGTTGTGTGTACATATTTAAAACACCGAACCATCAGCAAAACATTATCCAAATATTTTCTAACCTATAAACATTGTGCAATCCAACAAAAAAACTCCTGTTTTGAGATAAAGACGATAAAACTTTGCCAAGAAAAGGAACGTGAAACTTGGCGAAATTTAGACATTCTGTGTAATAGGTATCGTATTTCATCTCGAAGCTTCGTTAAGTTTAACGAAGGGAATAAAAAAACTGATTTTGTTTTTTAATTGATTAGGAAAATATTAAGTTGCTTAGGCGTTTTTTTTTCAAGCGAAAATTTTTGTGCTTTGGGAAAATTGTTTGGTATCATCAGTAGAACATGTGGTTTAAAGAAACGCGGTCCTTTTTTTACACCCTGTATATCTGCTTTGTCTGTAGTCTCCTTAAAATCCACTAAAATGTTTTCGAAAATCGTCGAATTCACACTGGAAAACGTATTTAGTCTTTTGTGCAATTGGCCCCCGGCCAGTAGGCTTCAACGAAATTGTGCATTACATTTCATTGTCACAGCAATAAAGCGTTATCATCATTATTCATCACGCCAGCTGTCGTTACGGGGTGGCTAGACGTGCCGTAAAACGTTTTACGACAGCTAACAATATGAAGCCGTGAAGTACATTTTAAAATATTGTTTTAATAGTCAGCAAGTTACTTTTTGGATGAGTAGTGCCTACGAGAATAATAATACTAGTTATATTCCAGATAACAGTGCCTTCTACCTTTTAGTTAGTGAATTCACTCAATTTTGACTATTATCCCTCACAAATCATCTCAGAATGAGAAAATAAAAGATTAGGCTGTATGGCTTAGTACCGTTGCCTATCCGTTAAGGATGAATTTAAAAACAACAACAAACATAGTGAAAAACGTCAAAAAAATAATTTTCACAATTTGAAACAAATGTAAGGCATTTATATACTTAAATAAACAATACACCAAAACTCTCTGGCCCTTTTCTTTTTTAAACAGTATGCCTGTTTTATCACCCCCAGTCCAGCATGGAAGTAAAGTATGAAATTTATCATACTAATACCCCTTACCAGAAGACTCTAATATTTTCATACCCTTTCACACATCACCGAAATCCTCGCGCTACGGCAAAGTGACTACATAATATCCCAACCTACTCCCAGCTCAAGTACCTAGCTCGTTCTACCCTACTATAGCCATTTTACCTGATTCAGTACGAGCGTACTCTTACAAAGCGTCTTTAGGTAAGGCTCTACTCATACTCAGCACAGTGTGTTACGAACCATAGCAAATGTAACTTGATACCTTACTATAGGTATAGGTTGGTTATTCTACTCACGCCAGAAAATCTTTGGCTTCAGAGACGGTTTTTTCATTTTTCTACTTTTATACAGGATTTAATAGAATAGAAAAACTATTCAAAATAATGTTAGTGTAAGTAGTAAAACAAATTTTTCTTCGCTTGGTCGTGAATGAGTAACAAACAAACTGACTTTACAATTTATAATATTATTACATCCATTATTATGGCAAAATTTAAAATTCACTCTTATTAGCATAGTATACACCAAGGAACATATGTATACACCAAGCCTTTAGGCTTCATAAGTCATTAGAAGGCTTTTGCGCTAAAATGGGGAACGTTTCATTAACTAGGCCTCGTATATTTTCGCTGCTGATTAAAATTAGTGGCCGCCATGTGACAGCCTTTTTGTTTGGATTTGTTTTGGCTATATTTTTTTATTGTTATGAATCTATGTTTTTTAAATGTTTAGCTAACTAGCTTTTCGCCCGGTTTCGACCGCGCCGATTGAGTTTTCTGGTGGAAATTAAGGTTTTGTCAAATCCATACTTAATATTGCTTTCAATCTTGAGATGGCTTCATAAATACGAGCCAAAGAAACTCACTAATCAGATATTCAGATATCAGCTGAGTTTAAGCAACTCTATTAAGCAGTCAGTCGTATACGCGGACGTTCGCGAAATTGCTGCGACTCGCCCGTTTTGCAACCGAGTTAACTCGACTTGGCTTGTCACAAAAACTTAGCAAGACTTGTAACTTGAATGCAGGCTGGCATCCCGACTTTAGCCCGTTTTAGGGGCTATTTCTTGTATGAAGAGATTGGTATGTATGATTTTTTTTACGTTATACAGCAGTAACTAAACATTCGGCCTACCTGATGGTAAGCAGCAACGAAGCCTAACACTTACTACTATTCCAATAGATTCTATTAAACTCACCACGCTTGGCAGGCAGACTGGCGAATAGAGTATTCATTTCTATAGGAAATCCTATGGTCAAATCACGTTTTATATCACCCGCGGAAAGAAATAGAATAAGCTTTTATAAGTAGGTAATAGCTTGCTTGAACTTAACAACCTATCAATACTAATAATATGAATAATATATTCCTCCAAGCAGCATGTAGTACTAAAATAAGTCTATATAACCGAAGTACATACCAATACACTTTGAATTCTTCCATCTCCGTAGAATCTGAATCTGCAAAAATGCCGACTCGTGTCTTTGTGATATACGGCTCGTACACTTTGGCAAGCCCACCGATATCCTGAAATCCAGATTCCAGATATATTTATAAAATATCCACTAAACTATAGAAAGTACCATAAATATTATGTCTGAAAAGAGGGAGAGAACATTTTAATATGTGATTTGCAATGAAAATATTTCGATTATAAAAGTTTATGGAAAGAGAGCTTTAATGACTGAGGACTAGGACCGATCAAAAATAATGTACCTATTGGGTGTTACTGGTCCTTCTTGAAATTAGAAATGTTAAGGAATCTAAGGGTATCAGACTTAATAAAATGAAATTTGGGCAACGGACCGACAACCTGTAACTCGAGCAATATATCTTCCTTTTCGATTTTTTCTTCAATGTGTCGAAAACGCTTTTCTTGGGTTAACGGTTTGCCTTCCCCGCAAGTACACAAAAACTAATACATTAATTTATACTCGTTAAAACTTAAGGGAACCTAATCTCCAAAAAGAGAATTGACAAAAATGCCAAAATTGTTATCGCCATCCTTTCAAAAAGTACTTTACTTCCCTACCACTTAGGTATCACTTCAAGCAAACCTCATACAAAATAAAGAACCCTCTTGGCAGTGCCCTCTCTTGGACGCCCGCAAAATGAACTGAACGCGATTTGAATATCTAAATTGGCGATCCCGCGCCTCTCATTATGGGCTTCACCTGGCTTCGTCTAATTTTTCCCCAAGATGCTCGATGCGCCCCACTTTAGGGTTACGCTATCGAATAGTTTAGTTGCCACTTCTTTCTACTAATTGCAGAGGCTTAAAGAAGACGTCAGAAAGTGGAATGAAATTCTATTCGTAAGAAAGCGGGCAGAAATTGGATGAGAACGGCTGAAGACGAGCTAAGTGGCGTGCCATGTGAAAGGCCTATGTCCAGCAGTGGACTGATACAGGCTGATGATGATAATTATACTAAGAAAGCAAGAAATCTTTTAATACAAAGTTCGCACAGTAAAATATAAAGTGTAAGACAGAACCCATTATCATATATTATTTCTTTTCTCTTGACCATTTTTTTATCGTAATTTATTGATGAAGCGTGACTAGGCACGCTTACAAGTTTGTCGTAATAGTGTCCTGAGGGGAAAATTGTGCATTATGGCGTAAGAAATGCATAGGACGAACGTGTCTGCTTCGAAAACCTGTAATTTTTAAAGCAATACGAAAAGGGAACGATAAATGTCAAGCCCTTTGATGATTACAGGGAGAATTCATTTTAAATATTTTGACTTTACGGAACCAAAATAGTAGTTTTATTGTAAGGTTTATGTTTTTAATGATCCCTATCTTAAAAACACAATAGGTATATGTTTTTCCTTAGGTTTTTGATGTGTAGATTTGAAGTATTGAAATAAAATGGATGGGCTGACAACATAAATATCACTACAGCAATAAAGTAAATTCATTCACCAAAAATCACGCTTAATAATTTGTAATCTGTTGATGTTCAGTTTAGTTCTTTAATAATTAAATAAAAATCATTAATTATCAGATTTAAGTCCATAGATGGTTGGTATGATTTATGTACCTATGTATTATTGTTGTATAGGGTATTACTAAGCTATAGGTACTCTATACTTGAGGAAACTAAGAAGCTTGAAACTATACTCTCATTGCCTAGATGTACTCTACATGTCCCTTAAGATTTATTACTAGGCTGTAGCGCGCTGCACTTAATAGCTGTATCATTATAGCTTAACCAGCTTTTAAGCCGACGATGGGCACAGTCGATCGATATGGGATGCAGGCCTAAGTTTTAGAGCATGGCTAGATAGTATTTTTAGATCGGTTATGCTTTTATGTAGCATTTTGTGGTTTACTGGTCTTTCAATTTAAAGTCCCTGGTTCGGTTTCTAAAGACGTAAGTGTAAATAGTGAGATTGTTGCCAGTTTAGTTAAACACTTCATGTTGAAATAGTTATTAGTGTGACATAAGCTAAAAAAGGCACTAAGTCGTCCGTTGGTCTTGGCAACTTTCTTTGAGAGTGATAGTTAGTACTTAAGTGTGTATACCAGTGAACTATTAGTTGGTTAAAACAGTTTTTTTTTTGCCACAAGCATAACTGAACGAACTCTTTAAATTTACTTTTTGAATAGAGCAAAAGAGTAAAACTTTTGCAGCGAATAAGAGTTCCTTCAAGTGTTTGTACAACATAACTGTGTTTACTAATTTGCAAAAGGGTTCCGGGGAATTACCGCGCAAATATAACGATATGTTTACCAAAGAAAAGGGTGAATAGGCTAATTGAAGCCATTTATATCTTTATTATTCTGGTAGGTAGTGTGATGTCTCCATAATATTATAACATAAAAATAGAGGAAAAGCTAATTTCGAAAAGGGTTTGGGCGTTTTTCCACTAGACGGCACGTCTACGGCACGGCAACGGCACGGCATTGATTCTCACCGGTATCGTCGCCGGCCTGCAATACTGCATGTGTTTTGTATTCTAAAGTAGCATGCGCGTGTGTGTATGCGCTCGGACTGGAACTAGGTGGATAATATCGTCGACGATATTACCGTCTAGTGGAAAAAACAGAGCCACGGTATCGTTATCGTGCCGTTTTTTTACTCCCATGTGTTTTCTATCCTAACTTCCAGCATAGCATAAAAGTAAGTATTTACAGTAAAACAGCTAAAACTATGCAAAGATCCAGCTGGATTATGCAGATCGCGCGTTGTTGTTTGCGCTGTAGCGCGACAGCTGCGCAAATTTGCGTAACGGGCTAATACCTGTGATCCTAGTGAACTATAACATATTTAAAATTACGCCAATGTATCTTAAGGCGTATTCTCCCCGCAGATGAGCAGGTAGATTTCAAGATATGCCACCATCGCCCGTAATGCCTTAGAATATCGTTTAAATTAGCGTGCGCTACAGCAGCATGGCGGTTACGTCCGTGGCCGCGTCAAAAATGTGCGAGAAACGCAAAAAATAGCTAATTCTATAACAACTACGAGTCGGATTAAAAAAATCTATGTTGCGATTTTAGATAATAATAATACGGATAATTTCCCGAAGGAACCGTGAAAGCGCTGCTAATAGTTTAGAAGGAATATCAAATTTACTGATAAAAACAGCTCTACTTTTAGTTTTTTTTAAGCATACTTATTAATATAAATAAATAAATAAGAGCACAGGTTACTTATAAGCGCGGCGGGCGCCCAGTTAAAGTATCAATTTTGGCACAGTCAATATTATCACTGAAGTCACGTAATCGCGTTTGTTTGTGACCAATCATCAGTATGCGTGGTGTGGGTTCGATTCCCGTGCGCAAACACTGCTGACCGCGTTGTTGTTTTATGCCAAAGTCAAAATATTATTGTTTATCAAGTCATGGAAATGGCTGGGGAAAATAGTTTTCAAAATATCGCTGTTTTTTATCTGTCTGTGTTTGTTTTGCCGCGGTTGATAAAGTCTCTTAATGCGGGCAGAACAAAGTATGTTTTATGTGATGATTATGTTTGTTTTGGTTTTAATTTGAAATGATTGTATACCTACATAATTGGTGACAAATAAATATTTTCTATTTCTATAATTTCGTAAAAATATTCTAAAAGGTTAGGTATATGTGTTGTGTTACTAAAACAAGCTTTCAGCTCTACCATAAGTTTTACCTTGTAATATCACCCGTAGTCAAAAGATTTTGCCTATTAATATGAGAATGGTACGAGATATTTGATTTAAAAGTCATATAATTTTAGCATTGAAGTACCTACTAAACTTTGACATTTTGTACTATTAGGATTATATTTATTTGTCATAGAATGCTTTACTAAAAGTATTTTTTTAGACATACGAAGAATAAATATGAACCTTATCCTGCGTAAAGATCTAACGATACATATTTTGCCATCAATACCATTTTGTATGGGAGCTATGGGACCTTGCGAATTACGCATTATGGCAGTTCTATCTCATAAAGATTGTCTTTATTACGTCTCCAATTTTTTTTGCGAAGTCTTATATTTCTTATACAATTGCTATAGAAAAAATGGGACTTCGTGGTTGGAAACAGTAACTTGGTGATTTTAATGGTTATAGACCTTACATTACTGTCAACATTAAAGTACGCGAATGTATTTGCCGGTGTCACCAATGACTTTACGAATATCTGATAATGGTTGAATGGGGCTATTCACAGTAGGTATTATTGAAGCTATTCAAGTACGGAAATGGATAATAGGTTGCTAATATGAAAATGTTTCTTTATTGTTGCGTATTTTCTTCGATTCGATTTTTTATTGTCCAGCAGTGGGACACTAACTGTTAAATAAGATAAGATAAGTGGTATGGATTTATGTCTTAAAGTATCAGTATATTTTACGTAAATTTGATTGGTACTCTACGTATACCTATATTTACGTATATATTTTTAATACTTAGTTAAGTAGGTACGTGCTTTTTACCAAGAGAGATACTTCTCGTAGCAACCTCTCAGAGAAAGATAAACTTACTCTGAATGTCTAAAAATTATAAAATGAGAATCAAGGAATGATATAAAAAGTCATAACGGCCATTATTTTATGTAACACCATTACTATTATTATGAAAACGAATCAGAAATGCGCATGCCAAAAATCTGTTCCTCCAAGAATTTGGTGCTTTAATTACTGCCTATAAATATAGGGTGTAAAAAAAGTACTGCGTTCCTATAAAGCACATGTTCTACTAATGATAACAAACAACTTTCGAAAAGCGCAAAAATTTAAACTAAAATTTTGTCCATACAAAATTGCAGATGAAGAGAGCATGTTTGTATGGAAAAGGCATTTTTGTAAGCTAAATTTTTTGTGCTCTGTGAAAGTTGTTTGGTATCATCAGTAGAACATGTGGTATAAAGGATATATACTCTGTTCATTATTAAAAAATATTTTTTAATAATTAGTATAGTACTTTTTTACATTCTGTACCTATATCCAATAATAGATCTTAAAACGCCATATCTGTGACTGTAAGTTATCAGAACAATCGGGTCGGAAATCTGATCACGACTTTGTTCTGTTTTCGGCTAGTCTAGATTGCTAAAAGGCACGCTACTCGTCTACAGTAGCATTATAAAGAAGAAATATTTGAATCGATGTTTGTGAAAAGTCGTGTAATTTTTTTTTATATTTCAAGGAAAACCATTGTATGTGTATCGCTATAGTGACAGGTTGTCAGGCCATCGCCTAAATTACATTACACTAACCCTCGGATCCCTTTTGCTGACTTCTACAGCATGCCCGGGCAGCTGGAACATTCTATGTTTTTCTATCGCTCCCAGTCCGGCATGGAAGAAATATTTGAAATAATAATGTTTTAACATTAATCCCTGACTGACAACTCGATCACCAAGCAAACCAAACTCATCTTTTCATTCCATCATTTGGGAAACTCTATCCCTCAAAAATGCTGCCGACGATCCACAGACAAACAAGTCAAGACTTTGTAGCGCTTTTATTAACTTATTTCACCACTCCTCCTCTTTTCTACAGCGCCAGCTAGTCCTCACGGTCCTGTGCTAATCCTGTTTGCGCCCATGAATTTTACGATGTCGGCGCACCATCCGGCCGGTGTTCCTAGGAACTTTATATTTTGAATAACAACAGCTTTATCTTCCACCTGGATTGGATTGGGAGCAATAAAAGAACATAGAATTTACTAGCTGCTTCTTAAAATATTTTTTCTAAGGATCAGTTCACACTGGGAAGCAACGCGACGCCGGGGCTAGCTTAAAGGTTCATCTCGTTATGCCATAAAGTGACAGGATGCACTGCGTGGCGGCGAAGCGAGAATAAACATGTTTTTTTTTTAATAAAACTTTTTACTGTATCACGCTCTTAAAAAGTACGCGCCGCGCTGGTGCCGTAACCAGGATGATTAATCCATTCATACCACCTTATATCACTTAAGGGGTGTGCACGGTCAAGTGATTTCATAGTCTGTGGAAAGAATTAACCCTCTCCCGTCCCCCTAATGCGACCCCCACGTCACAGGATTTGGCAGTGATTCATGATTTGTTTTGGCTATGAGCTGCTTCTTCAAAAGACGACTGCTGACTGACTAATGGTGTCGTGTTTTGTGTAAAAATTTGCTGAATTTTAAAGTTGGATGTCTGCACCTAATATGGTACAAATATTGTTGTTTTTGGCTGTTGTTTTGAGTAAGAATATTTGCCTAATGCTCGTATTTATAAAGCGATCTCAAGATTGAGAGCAATATTGAGTGCGGATTTGACAGATAATTTTGCACTGGAATGGCATTTCTGATACGAACTCAAACTCGCTGTCACTCTTAAGAGCTGATTATAATTACGGGCCTAAGTTTACTTCCATTTGGACTGGTAACAAAATACATAGACTGATTATCTTATGTAAAGGTGGACTTGAAGGTTTAAGGAAGGAAATATCATCGATATCCATATCCATTCAGTTTAACCACCATTATATCATGCTGGACTGGGAGCGATAGAAAAACATAGAATGTGCCAGCTGCATCTCCTCCCGGGCATGCTGTAAAAACCAGCTAAGGGATTCGAGGGTTTTAATATATTGTAATCTAGGCGATGGGCTGACAACCTGTCACTACAGCAATATACAGATCTATCTTAAACAACCCTCAAAACTTGTCAGACGTGGCGTAATGACCTTTGTTTGGGTCGTTAACGCTCTGCCTACCCCATTAGGGATAAAGGCGTGATTTATGTATGTATGTATATCATTCAAAATACCTATCCTCTTATAATTCGTCATTTCTGTAACACTGAAAATATCTCTGAAAGTCTCCGGTAAGCGGAAAGACGGAAGAGGCTTCCGCAAACTGCTGACGGGGCTCAAAAATAAAATTGTGATTTTAATAAAATGCAAATGGCGGCGGTGTGATGGCACGACGGACTGCAGACGACTGCTCTGTATGTATAGGTACTTTAGGTATAGACATTGTATAGGGTTATTTTTTAGTCAGTACGCAAACTGATAGGGGTTGCTTAAACAACGAAACTGTACAATTTTCACAGAGAAATTCTTCTGGGAAATGAATATTTTATTTAGCTTCCACATACAAAAATCCGAAGGTGGGCATTTTATATAAGGAAGTCAATATTTTTCTTTTTTTTTCCATAAAATTTGTTATAAATTATCACGCTTGTATCCCTAACGGCGTAGGTAAAGCTTCAAACGGTTATCTAGAACGCCTCCACCACGTATTGATAGTGTAATTCAGATACCTAGTAATAGTGACAGGTGGTAAGCATCGTTAGCATGCATCATCTTTATTAAATAAAATGTCGGTCCTGCGTAAAACAATTCAGGGTTTTGTTCATTCCTATTATTTCCACCCCACTGCAACTTTTCCCAGCTAACTTGTAAAGTTAAAGTACCCTAAATTGTTATTGAAGCAATCCAAGAAGTGGCATGAAAATTATATTTATTTCTTCCCTTCAAGGCATTAATGACAGTTTTGTGTGCGCTGTTATTTCAGTATGCCATGTTGCGAAAACATTAATACTACGATCATTTGCATGACATTACACGGTTTTAGGTGACGTTTAAATTGCAGCCAGCGGTTATAATCGTGTTGTGTTGTTGGTAGATTGACGATTCGGATATTTTAGGTATTACCGAGGGTTAGGTATGTTTCTTTTTTTCATAAAATTCTTATCGGTTGCACAGTTTTTTTTTTACCTACAATACGAGTTTTACTCTATGGTATTGTGCAATTGCCTTCTTCTGTATATTGTGGGTTCGTTTACTATGGGAGATACTCAAAATTTATTTTGCTTACTTATTAGTCTCAAACGATTGTTTCCACTTTTGCTATGTATAGGACAAACCATTATATTCCTCCGGTTTAATTAAATCCGAGTAATGAAAGGTACCGGTACGGTACTGAGTACACGCTAAGCCTGTATTTGGTGGTTCAAAAGGTAATCGATTCATTAAAACGTGCCGTTTTTCTGTATCTTGAATACATTTTTATTTCAACCTCAGTCACATTAAAGATTGCCAGATTTTATAAAATTACGACTGCATGCATATGCCTAAATTTAATGAGACTTTTCGTGCATTAGTAAATACAAAAACTGGAAAATTAATTGTTTGCAAAATTTGTGCTTGCGTGAAGCACGTGTGAAAATTTGTACTTGCTTATGAGCACTTTAGGGGAACTATTAAATTGAAAATTTACGTATTTTCATTAATTTTATTCAAGTTTGCTATAAAAAATTGGGAACAAAAGTACGAGTAATAGTGCTAATGTTTTTTACATAAGAACTCATGGTATTCAAATACTGACGGTAAATCTAAAATTTTATGTTGCCATGGCTACACTCCTAAGCTTACTAAACCAGTCAGTCATAGAATAATTTATTATCAAACTGAGAGTATGCAATGCATGCAAACAAGAACACACGTGACTTGCCAAGTATCTATTGTGTTAATTAATATACGACTGTATTTGGTATTCACTTAGTATAACTGAAGTACCTGGGGTGGGATCTACCTCCTAGTGGTCCACCCCGGGCAACGGCAACACAAGCTTGCATATGAATAAATCCGGCTGAACGATCCCAACAAAGCTGTGGTGGTTGGCTTCGCAAGGGAACGCCTGGCTCGCGACCATGGTGCACCCGACCACCGGAATCCGACGACAAACAACTTGCTGTGTTCCGTCGGTACCTAAGGTCGGTGAGTACCTACCCACGTGAGTGTGCCAGCCAGTGCCATGCATCTTCTGGGTAAACGCTCCATCGTTGACCTTGTGTCAAGAGTGAAAAGCAAAACCCATTTGATACTAATAAAAAAAAAACCTAAGTCAAGGATCGTTGGTTGGTTGGCGAAATTAAGTAATATCCAAGTTGGTCACTTGAAAACCAAACCAGCGTTAATCCGGATTCAGTTATACCTAGAATTATTTAAACAATGGGCCAATTCATACGCTTAAGGATCATTAGAATCTTGTTCATCATATTTATTTGAATAGAATCTCTCTGATTAAACTAAATAAAATTGACGAAAATTTTGTAAAAGTTTGTGAATTTAATAATCAAACTACTTATTTATATAAATTTGATAATCTAAATTGTAAAATACCTACCTACATCATTGTCGTATAACTAGGATATATTATAATAGGATATAGGATATTTATAAAATTAATAGTTATTTATAGTTAAATCAAGAAAATATTCAATCGTCTACGTGGCAAACATTATTTTTATTGACGAGATTTCAAATAGATTTTCCATTTTCGGTCAGTACTCTTAACACTTGCTCCACCGGAAGTTCGGGTTAATATCCTGAACATTCCAGGTGGTTGAAGTCTACACCCGGAAGTGGAAACAATTCGGCCCCGTCTCGAGCTGGTGAATCGGTGCACCTTAACCTGCAGATAATAATACTCCGACATCAGGGTTCATCGGGTCATCCTTCGACTCAAAAACACACGGAAGATGGAGAAGAAGGTTATAGGATAATTTTGATGGCTTTGAACATGATTCAGTCACGCCTTTATCTTTTTGGAGGTAGGCACAACAGTGTCAAGGTTTAAATTAAAGTCTGGTTCTGGAGTATAAGCACATCTTGGACACCATTGCATTTGTATGAGAGGGCCATTTTTTTTCTTTTTTGTGAAAATTGTTCAGTTTCATAGAGAAGAATCACAACCTCGCCAAGTCTAACTTTTGCAGTGTTTTGTATATATCTCCTTTGTTGAGTTATAATTTTTTTTTTTAACATATTCATCGTTTTATAACCACCATCTTTAGCTATAATCGGTATGTTCTATACAAACTACCAATAAGTAAAAAAATACTTCTCGCGCTACACTAAATGTTAGCCTGCAAAATTGCTCACCAACTGAAATAGAAAACCACCCAATACACAATAAATCTAACAAACTTGATCAACAACCGACACGTCACTCCGTAAAATACTGTCCCCGCATTACCACACGAGGGCAGTGCACTGGCCCGGCCACTGGCACATTGGAAACAGTGCAAATCTGTTGGCATGTAAACGCTATCAATTACAGTAGGCCGATAAATCGGTTCAAGTGGCCCACCGTGGGCGCGATAGATAATTCAGGGCATTGTCTGACTGTTTGCACTTTGCACCGCCCTGTCTCGGTGTGAAAATGTGATTGTAGTAGGTTTTGAAATATATTTGGTTTCTACATTATGTAAATAGCACATATACGACTTACAGAACAAGTTGGTTCTATTTGTATTTGTGATCTAGACTCTTGTCTAGGTCATATCAGATGTGACTTAAGAATTAATCGAGCTCACCCAAATTTGTAAAGGTTTTCACATTCACAGCTAACTGCTGGACGCCTGATTGGATTTCTATGACGTGAGACTGATGATCTCGATGACTCGAAAGACAGGCGATCCTTTTGTTTGTGGGACCGAGCAACTGGATTTAAGTAAATACAGCATGCTGGTACTTAACCTACAGGTTTCCGCCCCTGGTTCCACTCGCGTTAAATTTCTTTTCCTGTGGTAATGAAGTGTTTTCCCGAGTTATAAATTATAAAAGTGTCCTAGTCCACGATCTACATAAGTTTTTATGCCGGCCCATTCGGTGGTTGAAGCAAATTGAGTTACAAAAGTTAGTGGGATGGGTTGATAGTCAACTGAAATTATCTACAGGCAAACTAGTGAAGCTGTTGCTTAGGGAACAAAGGGAGCTAGGTCGCATATCACTCCCCTGATGGAAAAATATTCATTACACGTGAAATAAGGTTGGTGCTGTTACAGCGCACATTATCGGGCCACGTTTTACAATCTTGCTTCAATCCGGGCTTCACTATTACAGTTTACATTCGAAAGCGTGGTGCAAGTGATAAAATGTAGCGTTTAATATTTATCATCTTTAATCTGCAATTCTAAAACTAAAACAGTATTTTAAATATTTTAAACATTATAAAACGTTAAGTTTTAGTGAAGTATTCCATTTTAGCAGGAAACTCATCACTGCATCTGTACCAAAAATACCTAAATAAATTTTGAAGGCGCGGCAAAATGAGGTTGGTGCGCCATCAGCCCTGATTGAACTTTTTAATGAATGTAACTGAATTATACGTACCATAAAGTGCGAGAAGCTTGACTTGGCACGGAGACATAGGTACCTATATAAACGTTATGTCAAGATTAGTATTAGTGAAGAAAATAAAAACTGAGCACGTCCATCATCGATGGTCGGTTGAAATTCTTGCATCAGAAGCCTATGGTCATCAGTCCACTTGGCGTGTTTGATAGGTAGACAAAACCATGCTACACTTTTACAGTGCCAGTGGCATGCTACACTTTTTTCAAGTTACTTTTGACCTCTCTGAAAGCCAATTCCAAATCACATCCCTCTATAGAAGATATTTATTTTCATTTACAAAATATTTGAAAAATATGAGTTTTTACGGAATTTCGTATGACTTGCCCCACAAGCCATGCATCTATCGCGGAGATTGGCCGGGGACGTATTCAATTTTGCAGTGCGCCGTACCCAGGCCTCTATTAGGTGAGTTTGATGCGCCAATCGCCCTTGCTGCATGCCTGAATAAGCTTTTCATATCGGCGTGATTACCCTTCAAATGCGAGAATTTCCTTTGGGGAATGAGCTTTTTGAGAAGGTTTTTGTAACGACCTAGTTTTGAAGGTCCATCGATAAATACATAAAGTCACGCCTGTGTCCTTTAGGGAGATGGCAGCGCACTTCCTACCTACCACTATTAACTATTGTATATAGTAGATATAAAAGAAAGAAAAGCATTGTGAGTGCTAAAAAATCCTTAAAAATATTACATATCATAACCTTTGACTTAGGGTGGACTTAAAAACAGCCTGGCTGTGTCCACACCCTTTTCCACTGTTTTACCTACTCTGAGCCTACCTGACTGTTTATTTGTTATTTTATGTTTATATGTGTCTATTGTCTCTGTAATTTGTTTTTGTGGAAATAAAGTATTTTGTATTTGTATTTGTACATATAAATTGGTCGATCGACTCGAAACCCATACGACAGAAGAAAAATAATAAAGTGGTTCCAATCTATTGTTAGATTTTTAAACACTTACGAGTATACATTCTTGGAGACAGCTTAACATGCCCTCCGAAGCATGGAAACATTTTATTTGCTAGACAATCGAAGAATTGGAATTGAATTCGTAGTGTTTTAATAGAACTGAAAACAATTCTCAGTAATATTATTAGGAGTTGGCTTGTGATTTACCATCAGAATGACGCTAAACAGATTCCTTCTGAGATGTTGAGATCAGATAGGATTTCTCCTGTGTGCCTGTTAGATTTCAAGGTGAGATATAGGAATTAAACCCAGGACCTCCTGATCGGGAGCCAATGGCTCAGTCCATTAGACCACGGAGACAGCAGAATCACCGAGTTGCATATACCTACAACATTAGTTTCTTTCTACAGGATGAAGTAACTAGTTCGGTGGTGCAGGTCCCCGCGAGTAGGCTGGGTGCCAGCGGCCGTATCAGACAGCGCACGCGCGCGATTTATAACGAAACTTGTTGGCAGCCGCGCTAGATCCGAGACCACGTGCTACTGGAAACACAGGATGCTCTTATTCTCTAAAAGAATACGATGTTCGAGTATTCCGCTGTCGAGGGTCATTTTCGTGTAGCACTTCCCCTCTGTGACCATTTGAATGAAGCTGAAAGGTATCCCTCTATCAAGTAGTTTTCATATTTGAGCCACCCTCTGCCGGCGTACTCGTATAAGTATCTGTGACAACGTGAAACATTATGTTCAAAACAGATTCACAAAAACATACCGGGTGTAAGGGACAACGTACAGGAAACTGATTGGGGCTGTTCAGTCAACGAAACTGAACAAATTTCACCCAGAAATTCTTTAAGGAAATGAAAAAAAAAATGGCTTTACCATACAAATTGTCTGATCGAGGCCGAGGTGGTCAAATTTATGTATGGGAGAGTCAAATTTCTGTTTTATTTTCTGAAAGAATTTCCTGGTGAAAGATGTTCAGTTTCGTTGAATAAGCAAGCCTTATCAGTTTTTGGTACGCTGTCCTTTACAACCGGTATTCGAAAAGTATACAAAATGTATTACAATCTGTTTTGGAAACATCCTATATCCAGCAATCCCTGATATAAAACCGCTCAAAAGTTGTTTTTGGCACGGGTTTAAATACTAGTTTTTAGTGAAATATTATCTGTTAGTAAAGTTCACTGAAAACGTTAGTTTCAATTTCATAAATTGTCAGCCATTAGTTATTCTGTCGCTACCGTTTTTTTTTTGAATTTTATAAAACTAAATTCATTTTTATTCGGTTCGATACTTTCAATATTGTTTTATTTGATCTGATTTGTACAACATATTTTAAATTAATTTTTAAATAAACGTACTTATCGCATTAAGATCTATTTATGATAAATATTATTAAAATGGTAGAGATTTAGAGTTCATTGATTACAAAATACCTATACAAAAATATCTTCTTTTTCACTTATTGCCATTGATAAAACTTTAAAAGAAAATTAAAGTATCTTTCAAAAAATGTATCGTTCCAAATTCAGTGATAGGCCCGAGCGTAAATGACGTAGCATATGTCTACGCCGTAGCCGTAACTGTAGGCCCTCCGTAGCAGATGCTACGACGGATTTAATTAACGCTGTTACGTTACGTAAATGTAAATCGTACAATCAGAGATGGAAAAATGTTTTAATATTTCTGTCGAGGCCATGAAAAATACCAGAAGGTAAATACTGAAAAAAGATAATGGTGATGATTTTTGTATTTTATCATTTTGGTGTGTAAAATCTTTACGAATTCTGAGTGAACACGCCCTAGTGTGGACTCTATCTCAGTTGTATCTAAGGTAAAATTAAAATAGCTGATAAATTCAAAAATGCATTAGTTTTAAATATTTCACTAAACCACTTAAACCCCATATTGCCAATCAAAACAAAAGAATCCAAATCGAATAACGAACACTTTCTGAACCTCTCTATCGCAAGTTCGTCTGAAAGCCCTAATCTCCAGCACTTTCGTCTCAAATCTTGAAGTCGATGGAATCGCATTTGCAACAAATGAATGGCTGCATCGAGCTCGGTAATCCCCGTGGAATTATTCATGCTGGGTCGCACCCGGGCGACCCGGGTATACTTTGAACCGGGCACATTTTAGACCAATATTAGGGGTGGCAAAGGAATCAGATAGAACACGTAACAATTAACTGCTTTTACACTAAAATATTAAAAGTGCTGACTTGGACCCCGACGAACCGGGTACACTTTGAACCAGGCTCATTTTGAACTAGTATTTGGGGTGGCAAAGGAATTAGAACACTTGTGACTATAAATATCAAGTGTTTTTATACTAGAAATCTTAAGGTTCTGGGTTGCAACTATTTTCCTTAATTAATTTTAAGAATTAAATATTTTAACCATTATGGATTCTGTATGGAAAAAGAACGAAAAATATTTTGATAAGTTGAAATAAATGATCGGTTAGTTTGTTAATTCTTCAATAAAAGAGTTTAAAACTGAACTGTAAGTATTCGATTTAAATTCGTTCGATAAGAGTATGGGAGGTGAAAACTATTTTCTTAAAGTGTTGTGTCAGCCCTACGGTTATACCCGGGTGAACCCTTATAATGGCGGCTGCAGCCACTTCTTAGTAATGACGTGATTGTTGCTTTCAAAAGACTTTATTTCGCTTATTGGGTGTTTAAGGAAGGAATGGGAATTGTAATGCGTTCTTGTTTACGTTGTTTGTTGTAATAAGCGGATTTTAGTTCTTAATACTTCGATAATATTATACTACCAAAACGTAGATTATCCTTCCA
>JARACY010001944.1:0-49447 GCA_029255725.1 Scrobipalpa atriplicella
ACGCGAGCGAAGCGAGCGCGCCCTCTCAGCAAAATTGAATCGACACGTTACGCGAGCGCAACGTTTCAGTTTTCACTGAAATTGTTGGGCCGTACCGTGGTCAGCCGCTTGTTCAGCCAGTAGTCGTACACGGCGATGACCAGGTCGTCGTGCCGCTGCAGCAGCAGCTTCGCCTCCGAGAGCGTCACCACCGTCTGCCCGGAGCACTTCTCCAGCTTGTCCATCATCTACTCGAACACCAGCTCTGCAAGGGAGGGAGGTGGTGAGTGATATTGTGGGTAGAAACAAAAGTAGCAGTAGAAGTGTCAAAAGTAAAGAGTCACACATGAGTGGAAGAGACAAAAACACATTCCTTCTTGAAATTACCTTCAATATAACTCTGACTTGGCGCAAATGCCATACAAAATATATTTCATGGTATTACCATAACTAAGCTATACATAACTATTTACTTTGGAACTTCTACTGCTACTCTTGTTTATTATTCTGTGGCGCAACACCATCATTCGAGACCGTGAATATTTTATTGCAAGATGTCATTCTATTTTTTTTTACATTATTTTCTACAAAAAACATACCAGATATAAAAATAGCCATATCAGCAATATGCTGCTCAGCCATCATTTAATAATAAAGACACCTGTAGGTACAATGTTCACTTCAGCCTTCATCTGAACTGAAAGGTTGTACGTCCCATAACACCCTGTATAAAACGTTATTACGTAGGTTCTATTGCGTGGGAGGTCGTACACAATTTGCCCGGCGCGTGTAACGGCAGCACAGGATTCAATATAGAATACGTAATTGATATAACGTAACACGTGCGGTGATATATCAAAGCAAATGCATTTTATCGTGACAAATGTGCAGAGACTTGCATTTTGTAACACAGTTGAACATTGTGTTACAAAAATATGTGTAGAATGTTTTTTATTTTTTTATTTAACAGGGTATACATGCTTGGCATTCGATGTGGCCCAATATGAGATGTTATAGTTGTTTTATCTCACGACTGCCGCTCTGCGATACTTGTGGTTGTGCCTTCGCAGACACACGCCCTTATGTGCGCAACTAAAGGTTTATTATACTGAACTCACGCATGTATGGCTTAAACATCAGTACATTTACTGGGTAATTCATAGCACATACATACACTGGATATATCCTTTAGTTTGGTCTTATGACTCCCTATTTTTTTCTGCCAGCGTCGTCAGAAAGAGCCAATCAAAAGATACATGGGATGTTTTTCAGGCGTGGCGGAAACAGCATCGCTTAACCCCCACCGTCAGACAAAGGAGTGATTTCATGTTTAGGATTAAACTGTTTCCTTTCGCAACTCAAAAGCCGAGATGCAATCTGTGCTAAGTTACTTCGAGATAGTAATGGCGGATAAGAAATCACTAAGTCAACCGTACTCGTGCTGCATATCGTACCACATTTAAACATTCCTTATGTTACTGAGGGAACAGTCTTATGAAACGATCAGGGATATCTTTGCGCTCTGTATTTGGAACCCTACTTGTAGACTATACAGTCTACAAAAATATAGGTACATTTTTACTCAAGGTAAAACAAATTTCGAACAGTAACCACATTTTCAGCAAATAAGCAAAATTCTTTTCATGGAAACACGAGTACAGTGTATTCAAATTGAGCCCGAGCGAAATTAAAATACCAAATCGTACCAAAATGTGCTACATTATTTTGTTTGTTAGTTAAATGTACAATGAGTTTATTATTGACAAAGGGTTGGAAAAAAGGTTTTTTAAAGATGGATTTGCTCTTGACTCTAGTCTAGGTCGGGAGCGACTGAGACGGAGTCGACGATGGAGCGAGCTCACTCAGAAGATGCCTGTTCACCCTAACTTTGAAGTGTTGGAGGTTGTAAGCACAGAAGAGTAAATGGAGCTAGCGCTCCCCGATAGAAGGGCGATGTGAGCTTTTGACGCGTGCCACTGTTAGGTACTCAGTACCTATATCCGTCAAGCGCTTGGAATCTTACGTCAGTCTTGCCCAATTTCTTCTCAAAGCGCCGCTTAGTAATATTTTTTCGAAAAAAATCCACATTGTACAATAATTACTTGTCTGAAAAATTATAAAACAAGTAGGTACCTTGAAAAAAGACAGAATTTTCTACCATCGGATAGTCACAAACAATACTTTTTTCAAGAAATTGTTGGTTTAAACGCAAAATGATTTTGATATATCACTAGTGTTGTTCAATGATCAATCAATTGAATTTATCGATATCGATGTTCGTTTAGCGGGAAGTCTTACATTCATTTAGCGGAAAGTGTACTAATAAGTATACTACTAATTCCTAAAAAAAATAAAAAACATTCTACACATATTTTTGTAACACAATGTTCAACTGTGTTACAAAATGCAAGTCTCTGCACATTTGTCACGATAAAATGCATTTGCTTTGATATATCACCGCACGTGTTACGTTATATCAATTACGTATTCTATATTGAATCCTGTGCTGCCGTTACACGCGCCGGGCAAATTGTGTACGACCTCCCACGCAATAGAACCTACGTAATAACGTTTTATACAGGGTGTTATGGGACGTACAACCTTTCAGTTCAGATGAAGGCTGAAGTGAACATTGTACCTACAGGTGTCTTTATTATTAAATGATGGCTGAGCAGCATATTGCTGATATGGCTATTTTTATATCTGGTATGTTTTTGTAGAAAATAATGTAAAAAAAAATAGAATGACATCTTGCAATAAAATATTCACGGTCTCGAATGATGGTGTTGCGCCACAGAATAATAAACAAGAGTAGCAGTAGAAGTTCCAAAGTAAATAGTTATGTATAGCTTAGTTATGGTAATACCATGAAATATATTTTGTATGGCATTTGCGCCAAGTCAGAGTTATATTGAAGGTAATTTCAAGAAGGAATGTGTTTTTGTCTCTTCCACTCATGTGTGACTCTTTACTTTTGACACTTCTACTGCTACTTTTGTTTCTACCCACAATATCACTCACCACCTCCCTCCCTTGCAGAGCTGGTGTTCGAGCAGATGATGGACAAGCTGGAGAAGTGCTCCGGGCAGACGGTGGTGACGCTCTCGGAGGCGAAGCTGCTGCTGCAGCGGCACGACGACCTGGTCATCGCCGTGTACGACTACTGGCTGAACAAGCGGCTGACCACGGTACGGCCCAACAATTTCAGTGAAAACTGAAACGTTGCGCTCGCGTAACGTGTCGATTCAATTTTGCTGAGAGGGCGCGCTCGCTTCGCTCGCGTAACTTTATTGATTGAATGTGCTGTATTGATTGAATAAATTTTAGTGATTTCACTAATGAAACGCTTCACTCGATTCAAAGTATTGACTGATTCCATTTTAGTGCAGGGTGGCACTCGATTCGCTCGCGTAATGTATTGATTCAATTATTGTGAGCCCTATCTATAATTAACAATAATGTTATGCTATGCTTCAGAATAAATTATTAACCAATGTATTTTTTTTTGTATCACAGCAACACCCTCTCATCCTGAGTGTTCGCACGGAGTCGCGACCTGGCCAGCCAGCCAACAACCCGTACCTAGCCTTCCGCCGCCGCACTGAGAAGATGCAGACCCGCAAGAATAGGTAACATTATAGGCTGATTTGTTGTCGAATCAATTTTTGTACATTGTAAATATTGTTTTGATTAAATAAATTTATTACAATCAGATCTTATTCTTAACATAATTATGTTATTTTCAAATAAACCTTGTGTTCAGGAAAAACGACGAGAGCTCGTACGAGAAGATGCTGAAGCTCCGTCGGGACCTCGCGCGGGCTCTGTCTCTCCTGCAGCTGGTCGCGCGGAGGGAGCGAGCGAAACGCGACATGGTGCGACTGACGCACGCGCTCGCCGCCGCCCGGTACCGCGTCGGCGACTTCCAGCCCGAGCCCCCGCGCCCGCAGCCCCCCGCCCCGACCCACCAACCAGGACCAGGTGCCCACCAGGTAATCTCGCGCTCGTTATGCTCGCGATATGAATTAATATGCATCGATCAGTAATGTGAAAATATATTAATGAGTTAGTGTCTCGGTCATTTCGAAATCTTGCGCTCGCTACGCTCGCGTCATGCATTAGTATGCTCCGGTCAATTTGAAATATCGCGCTCGCTACGCTCGCGTTATAAGTTAGTATGCCTCTGTCAATGTGAAATCTCGCGCTTGCTACGCTCGCGTTATGAATTAATATGCTTCAGTCAATTTTAATTCTCGCGCTCACTACTCTCGCGATATGAGTGAGAGTGAATGTGCCTCGATGAATGTAAAACCGCCGAATAAGTAATCTGTGGTCTAGGGCTAGGTGACTGTTAGTATTTTACCAAAAGTATTTATTTATTCTTCTTTAAGTATTTATAATGTTTATGTTTTGTTCCAGAGCGGTGTATGCAGCGGTAAGCGCCAGTGCTGGCGCTAGTGCATTACGAAGGGAGGCTCTAGCCGTACAATATGGACAACGAGCACCTCCTGTAGTCGACCACACAGACAGACAACCCAGACCAGTGAGTAGCTATTATCCTTCTGGTCACAATGAACTTAGGATTTCTTTAATCTTAGCAATTTCTTAGATAGTTTGCTTGTTAGGACACTTAGGACACAATCTTTCCTTGCCCATTTGGAAGACGTTGGATAGACTTCGTTCAGGAGTTGATGTGCCAAAAACTCAGCAAGAGGTGGGACTTCACTGAGGACGACACGTGCGAGTGTGGCGCCTTATAGTCCATGTCACACCTATTGTTGTGAACTATCTCTCATAACACCTGTACACAGGAGGACCTGATTGACGCCAACCAACAGGCTATTGATGTGGCCACGTTATGGGTGATTTGCTATTGACTCTAGAAGAAGTCAGCTTGTATGCAATACTTCAGACTGATCCAGTTTATACATACATATACATACATAAAATCACGCCTTTATCCCTAATGGGGTAGGCAGAGCGAAAACGACCGTAAGGTCATATCGCCACGTCTGACAAGTTTGAATACATTAAAAACCTTTGAAACCCTTAGCTGGTTTTTACAGCATGCCCGGGAGGAGATGCAGCTGGCACATTCTATGTTTTTCTATCACTCCCAGTCCAGCATGGAAGATCCAGTTTATAACGTGTATAAAATCTAAACAATTTTGTCCACAGCGCGAGAAAAGACCATACAAAAGAAAGAAGCACCGTCATCACGCGCTCGGAGCCATCCCACCACCACATCGCACCGGTACGTTCTATTAAATATGTATTAAAATAGATTAAAATGTTCAAAAACTCTTATAGGTACTTACTAGAATTGATGGATCGACTTCATAATGCTCATGGCAGAAGCAGACCACTGTTTCTTCATCATCATCATCTCCCTAGCCTAACCTCATCTTTTCCCGTATTTCACGGAGTCGGCTACATAATCTAGGGGATTGAACGAGGGTACTGGTTGTTACACAGAGTGACTGCCATCTGACCTCCGCAACCCAGAAGGCTAGGCTTTTGCCAGAATACTGGTCAATCCAGCTGACAGACTTCAAGCCGCCAAATGGTCTCTGAAATTGCTTAAAGATGAACGCTATTAACCGTTTCTTGTTTTTACTATATAATACCCTCTTATACAGAGTGCGGAGACGGCGTGACGTCATCAGAAGAGGAGGCGGGGCTGGCGGGGGACACGCCCTCCTCCCCCCCGGACCCCGGCCCGTTCGCCTTCCGCCGCAAACCGGGCTGCTACTACGAGATGGTATTTATCAATTCTTTTTTAAAGACTTGAATCAGTAGAATTTAAAAAGTTTGTAAGACAACCATTAGCACTCTATTCGGCCTCTACGAATTTCCCTATATGTCGTTCGGGCTCCGGAATGCTGGTCAGACGTTCCAGCGCTTTATAGATGAGATTGATTCTCAGAGGTCTCGATTTCTGTTTCCCTTATATCGACGATATCCTGGTCTCCTGTAGAACCGCCGATACACTTTTGTAATATTTTTTCGTGCATATTTTATATATGTACTAGCTTTCCGCCCCGCGGTTTCACCCGCAGCTAAAAAAGTCTTCCCGTGGGATTGAGTCCCCGTGGTAAATACAAAACTTCAAAATTAACGGAATTCCCATACAAATTTCCATCCCCTATTTAACCCCCTTAGGAGTGGATTTTGAACTAAGTGGTATTTTGTTTGCAGCCCACTTCCACCTTATGCGGGGAGCCATTGCCGGCTGACCGCGCCACCGACCGCGTGCTCTACGAACACGAGATCGACGAGAGGCATAGGTGAGTCGGTTTACGATCAAAGCTCATCGTCTCGCCACATGTAAGTATACAATAACAGTTCAAATATTCGCATCCGACTACGCGTTATAAGATAATCAGACAACCCAGTACAGTGAGTAACAATTGCATTTCACAAACCCTTGCGGTAGAAGTGTGTATCGAATTATAAAACGCAAAAGTGCCTTCCTAAATACGTTCTAATCAACCCAGGTGATTCCGTCACTCAAGCTCCCAATGCAAAAAGAATATACCCCACTTAACTCTTCAAGCAACCACTTTTACTGTCTTATGATTTGTTGAAGAACCGTTACTTATCAAAAATGATGGTACGTCCCGAATAGATGTATTCCACTTACGAAGACTCTTTCACAGTAGTTCCTTCAGATACATGAAACTCTTTGCAATAATTTGAATTTGACTTAATATTGGATTTGTTTTCCAGGTACACATTAACATCGCTATCAGTGCCGGTGGGAGTGTGCATAGGGTTCGCGCGTCGGCGAGTGGGGCGCGGCGGGCGAGTGCTGCTCGACCGACTCGCCACGCCGCTCGACGACCTGTGGCAGAGCTTGCCAAGCCAAGCGCTCGGGGACAGCGAGAAACAGGTAACTGCCCGTTATAGGTAATCACACACTTTGACTCAAGGAATGGGGTTGCTAACAGCTCGTGAAATTTACCAATCGTGAATTTTGGTGATCAGTCGTGAATTTAGGAGACTGATCATGAATTTAGGGACTAATTTCGAATTTAGGGGACTTATCGTGAATTTAAGAGTTCAATCGTGGATTTAGGTGACCTGATGGTAAAATAAGGTACCAATCAGGAATTTATGGAACTATTATTTTTTTATTATAGTAGTTTATGAAGCTCCTACATAACGAAGGGTTTTACAATGCGAGTGTGTTTTTTGAAATGAGCGCAGCGAATTTCAAAATAGTAACGAGCATTGTAATACCTAATTATGTGCAGCTTCATACACTATTTTATCTACTTGAATACATTGAAAATGAATTTACTTACAGGTTTTCCGAAAGCGAACTATCCCAATGTTTTCCTAAACTTTGTTGGTATATGATTAAATGTGCAATACATTTCCGTCACACACACACACACACTCATTTATATAAGTATTAAATATCTTTTTTTGGTACTATCACATATTTTTAGGCACAAAATAAATAATTTAAAATAATTTCCCGCGAAATTAATTATTTCTATTCATACACACAATAATCAAGTGGCGCCATTTGCCTCTTTGACATGTGTCGCGCATGCGCTGTGGGCCTTACGTGGGCTGTTTAGTTTTAATTTATAACTGGATACATGGTTTTTGGTATCGATTGTGCATTAAGTTGATATCGATTGTGCATTTGTTCCTTCCCTTACTTCCATGCCTATGTACATTTTACTTTTCGTTGCATCTTTGTTAGAATTTGTATGGAGAAGGTGCAACGAAAAGTAAACTTTTTAATTTTTTCAGCATACTGTTTGTAAAGTACGTCAATACAAATTCGTTTTGACGTTTATAATTCGAACATTACTCTATGATAGTAGATAAATTTATTTTCATTTCATTATCCACAGGAGGAGTTGGAATCAAAAGCGCATCGAACACCAAAGGAGGTGTGCCGAGACTACCACTCGAGCGGGCGCTACCCGTGGCGGCACGCATTCCGCTCACATCTCGCCCGCAAACCGCACCTCTGGCTCGCCGACGTCAAACCCGACGTCAGCAGCGTCAAACTCGACCCCGACGACGTCAAACTGGACGCCGACGACATCAAACTGGACGCCGACGACATCAAACTGGACGTTGACGACATCAAAATGGACGTCGACGACTTCAAACTCGACGAGAAAGTCGAATTACCTCAAGATAGTGATATTAGTTTAAGAACTATGGACGATGTAAAGTGTAATAATAATTCTACGAGCTCAATAGGGCCGGTGGAAATGGACAGTGCTGTGCGTGATAATCTAAACAGTGTGATCAGGAAGCGTACGTGGTCCGCGTGTAGTGATAGTAGTAATGATTGTGACTCGGAGGATTCGCTGTATCCCGTTGAGAAGGAATTCGAAGGGTTCATTAATGAAGTCAGTAGTAAATGGTAAGTTTTCTATTTATTCATATTAGGTTGCTGTTGTAATTGGACATTTCGGCCAAAGGACAAATGCTTGTGCAAAAAACAGCTATCACTAAAAGCAGTTTCTATAGAAAGGCCACCCATCAGAGTTTTTCAACTGTGAAAAATAACATAAAAAATACCATCATTGACACAAAAGAAAAAGTTGTAATCCTATGTTACAATCCTATGTTTTTGCTTTAAAAACATATCTGTACAAAATGGGGTCCATTCGAGTTTCATAAATAGTAATGAGAACAATTTAGGCTTCACAAATCATAGGTTTATAGTCAGATGTCTCTTAGATGCATCTAGTAAAACCCCAATTTCCCCTAGGTTACATTTTCGGCCCAAAACACCACCTCCCAACACCAAGGAGCCCGAACCGATAGACGAAGCGCTGACACCGCTGGACCCTTTTGCGGTGGAGATGCGCGCGCTGGGCTGTGACCTCCCGGACGATTGTCTACAGCCGTTTACCACTTCAGATCTGACGTTAGGAGAACTCTTCCCGGAGGTGGCTGATACTAATGTGGATCTCACTACAGGTAAGAAGCAATGGTGTGTTTAAGGGCAATTAAAAGCGAAATAAGGGCAGTAATTGGGGATTTTGAGGAATTTTAGGGGACCAATCACGAATTTAGAGGACCAATCGTGGATTTGGGTGACCAATCGTGGATTTTGGAGATCAATCTCGAAGTTAGGGAACTAGAGACCTAAAAATTTGAGGGTTTAATTGCTGACACTGAAACAAGATTTATTAAAAGTGTATATTTTTGCAGGTTTGTCGACGACAGCGGATTTGGGAAAGGGCGAGAAAATAGGAGCGGAAGTGGATACGGACGCTTTTTTATCGCAAGGCCAGGTATGTGTCTGCCAAGCTAGCAGCGACTATGAAACTTTTGAACTTTAATTTTGATCCAGTTTTGAGAAACCCATTTATTATTTAATGTGAAGAAGAAGACTTACGGTATCGGATTAGAATAGTATAACCTGCGAATGGCGTAAAAGGCGTATGGATTAATGGGCAGCAGCGTTCCCTTTAAATAAAAATAAATTAAACTTGTCCCTAATCCGCCTGCCAAGTTTGCAGTACGTCTATATAGAAATCTCGTAGGACCCCATTGCGTGCCAAAGGGAAAATCGTACCTTCGGTGTAAGCCTTCGTTGTAAAGTACGCACTGCCAAATATGGTGCGGAAGAAGTTCCAAACGTAACTATCATAAACCAAAATTTTGAATGATTTGAAGAAGTGAATACCAAGTAATAACCCCACAGTATAGGTATTTGGGATTGATTGACAGAGTCAGAAACGAACTCGACGATGGAGAAAGATCACCCATGTCTATTTACTCTAATTTTGACAAGTTGTTGTTTCTCTGTAATTCAATCTGGTTTCGTTCCTCAGGGCTTGTCTGGGCGCGCTCGCCCTGGCCGGGGCGCGTGTGGCAGCAGCGAGGTGTGCGTGCGCGCGGACCACACGCCGCCCGTGCCGCGCCCCCGACCGCCCACGCCGCCCACACCGCCCACACCGCCCACGCCCGTGCAGCCCGCGCAGCCCGCGCCCGTGGTCACAGCCGCGCCGAGACCGCACAAGCAGGTAAGAGAACACATACATACATAAGGTCACTCCTATATTCCTTACGGGGTAGGCAGAGCGTCTAGTAAAAGGTGCCTTCGCCACGTCTGACAAGCGAACACATTCTCACATAAAGATATAGTCTCACATTCAGACATCTATTCTTACATTCTAACACATATTATGTATTCTCACTTTCGAAGACATATTCTTACTAATTTTAAACACCATATTCTTATATTCAATCACATATTTTCACTTTCAAACACATTCGTACCTAAACCTAACCATTCACTAGCTAGTAGATACACATCGTTACATTTTACCACTGTACAATTTCTTATTCCACGTGGAAAATTCGATATGTAATGATTTTTCTGAAATCTAGTTTAAAATAATAGAAGCTGAGCTAAAATTCACTACTACACCACCAGGTTGATCAATCACCATCACCGAAGAAACCACCAACAATCAAAGAAGACTCTAAACGCGAAGAACGAGAGCGTGAGAAACTCGAACGGGCAAGAGCAGAGAAAGAGAGACAAGAGAAGGAGAAGGAGAGACAGGAGAGGGAGAAAGAGAGGAGGGCTGATTGGCCGGCTCCTTCGCCTGTACCTAACTCGAAAATAATCGTGGAAGAGGTCAATGAGGTGCCGCAGCAGGTATGTAAACGAGTAGGTATACCAGTTTGAAGTATTTTCTAGCAGTAATTTAGTTTTCTAGCAGTAAATTAGTTCTTGTATGAGGGGGTTTTTCGAGTGGACAAATGACCCGGCGGCGAACCCTGTTGTCAAAGTTTTTATATTCCGCCTACTTGGCCTTTGAAATGGTTGAAATGACGAACGACCACTGACAAAGACCGGAACCGGCTGCTTAATGTGCTCCGTTTCTTAACAGAAAATCACGTGATTCGGCTTACATTATCCTAACCAAACTCGAAAATCTCACCAAGCCATAAATTTCCCTCCCGTTGATTCGTTTCCACAACCTTGGGATTGGGAGCCCAATGCCAACTAGACCTTATATTCCAATATTTTTCTTCCACAGATAAAATTAGAAAAGAAGAAAAGCGGCGACACGATAGAAGAGGTCGTGTTAGCGCACGGCGTACAACTCAAGACTGTTCAAACGAAGCATTCACCTCTAAAGAAGCATATAATAACTTCGGGCGCCATGAGACGAGCCGTCACTGATACCACGCAGATGGCTACGAGCAGTGTGGTGTCGGTAGGGCAGGTGTGTTATACATACATACATAAAGTCACGCCTTTATCCCTTATGGGTTAGGCAGAACGTAAACACCTAGAAAAATGCTCTTTTGCCACGTTGTCTGACAAGGTTTGACGGTCATTTCAGAAAGTTCGAACTATGTAATTCTATAGTGATAGTTTATCAGCCTTTCGCCCTAATGAACTGTACTAGATTCCGGAGGCTTAGCTGGTTTACAGCAAGTAGAGCCTGCCACCTTTAACTCGCTATAATAAATATAATTGTTTAATTTCAGGACACACCGCAGCCGCAGCTTCTTACAGTCGCCGTGTCTGATCACCTCAAAGTCCGGATACAGAACCACATAGTATCCAGCGGTCACGGTGGGCACAGCGCTCTCAATGTGGGCTCTGTGGGCGGCGCGGTGGTGGGCCTCGTGGGAAACGGGCCTTTCGCTGCTGTTTCCGCGCCCACACAGGCTTCCGGCGCGCATCACACCACTAGCACGGGTGAGTGATGATCTACTCTGGGTACATCTAAAATAATTATCTAAGTTGGGCTATGTGTGATAGTCTAAGCAGGACTGCAAAGGTTTAAGCGAAGCTGTGAGGTTCTAAGCGGGGATGTGAAAGTCTAAGCGAGGCTGTGAGGATCTAAGCGAGGCTGTTATAGTTTCTGCTGGGCAGAGAAATACCGTTATTTCAAATATTTTTTCTTTTCCATGACTTATTTTGCTTTGATTTACATAGATAAACTTTGTTTCCAGTGGCGAGCGTGGCAACTGTGGGCAGTGGCATCGGCAACATCGTGCACACGGCGCATGCGCGGCGCGTCCCCGGTGTGGGCGGCGCGGTGACGTCACGCGGGCCTCTAGTGCAGCTAGCTGGCGGAGTGGGCGTGGCCAGCGTCAGCCAACCGCAGCTCGGCACACACGCGCCGCAGGTATACAATAACGATTGGCTTTTCCAGGCGGATTGGCTGTTTTGCAATGCACAATCTGCAGAGTGTCCCTTTTTCCCGACCAATAAGCGATTCTAAGAAATAAACAGTGTAGGAACATCCCCTTAAAAGTTTGAAAACAATTTAGTAACATTTTTTTTTCTTGGCGCAGGTGCTTCCAGCGTCACATACGATCCACCACGTTGCTCCCAACAAGCTGAAGGTTCTACACGCGCACCCACTCACACACACGCAGCGCAACCAGGTAAGCTAACCTATACTTGATGGTGAAAGGTTGCGGGGGCAGTTTTCAATCCAATGGGCATGCGTTTAAAGTCGACTTACCCAAGAAAATATTTCTTACTGTATGAAGGTTGAAAATATGTCCCCACGCAACCCCAACCCAATCACTTACACACACGCAGCGCAACCAGGTAAAAAAACCTTTACTTGATACTCTGACTTGATGGTGAAAGGTTGCAGGTGCGGTTTACAGTCCAAAGGGCATGCGTGTAAAATCGAATTGTCCAATAAAATAATGCTTATGGTATGAAGGTTGAAAGTATACCCCCATGCGATTTTATAACGTTGTTTCATGCCCTAAGTAAATAAAACATTGTTAGATCATTATTTTATGATAAATATTCGTTTCTTTCTAGCTACTAGCCCAAAACCGGAGTATAACCCAGCTACCGGCCGTCGTATCTCTTGCTACACTCGGCGAGGCGAAGACATCGAACACTGCACTTCTAAAGGCTGCACCGGGGTCCGTTACACAGTTCTTCGAGATCAAGGGAACACAGTTCGGCAAGGTACAAAGATTATAATATTATCTATAGCATAAAAACGAATAAATACATATTTGTGGGTTGTTGTGTCGACGAAAGACCCGATGAACCTTGATGTCAAGAGTTTTTAAACTGCCTAAAGTTTGAACCACATCAGGTAGTACCGAATCGCGTTTTCCTTTGCTTCTATTATTTTCTGTCACTAAGACCCGTCATTTATTGATCTTAAGTGCCCCGAGGCATGTTTCTTGGCAGAGAATCAGCGGTGATTCTGCATTATCCTAACAAGATTGGCAAGTATTTTACAACGCTAAAATATTAACAATTTCCCGAGCAAATCAAACACTGTAGTTTTTATTATTGTTACGGTGAACTAGTCTAAATAAAACGCAATTTGTTCCCCCAGGGTCCGCACCTAGTGAACGTGGTGAGACACCCGGGGGGAGTTGCCCCGAAGGCCACGGTGGCGCGGCTGGATCTCAACGACCCCAAAAAACGGCAAGTTGTCGCTACCTTGGATGGAACACAGCTCAAAGGTAATTTAAAAACATCTATACCTTCTGGTTGTTCCTACATCTCTCTTTTTTCAACCGGATTTAGCCTAATCTCCCATATCCTCCTATAAAAATGCTATTCCCCAAAACTTAAATCTATACTAATTATTACTAATATTGTAAAGAGTATATTTGACCGATTTCAAAAATTCTTTCACCATTAAAAAGCTACGTTTATCACTGGATCATGGACATATGTTTTCAAGTATCTACTTGTGAGTGGATTCCAAGTAGATTTTTTGTTGGGTCATACTTGTGTTTGTGCGTACAGACCGTGCGTACCTTTGTGTGTGTAAATACGGGTTACTGTAGTAAACTCATGCGCACTAAGGCAATTTGCGTGTAGGTACAGTAGGCTGCAAAATAGCATACCTAGTGCCACCGCAAACGATTGAAGTTTTTACAAAAGTGTGAATTGATTTTAATAAAATTGTTTCAAAAAGTTGTAGTACTAGTTAAGACATATCCGAATCTTAAATAAATATTTTAATAGCTATTTAGGAGTATTTCCTTGAGGCAGGCCTGGCGCACTCCGGCCGGTAGGCATGAAGCTACAAGTACTTGCACCGCCCCACGCGTGGGGCTTAGTTCAGTAGGCTGTCGCGCGTCGCTCGATTCGTACTGTATATTCCGCTCGCGCACGCGTATCGCAGTCGCCTTGTTAAAGTTATCGCGCCAAGTTTTAGTTTATATTTAAATGATTTAATTAATCTGTATGGTAGTTTCCTAGAATCTTTCGATAAATTTAATAATATAAGTAGGTTAGGTACTTACATCTACTTACTTAACAACTAAAGTATACCTACCTACCTATAGGTAAACGGCCTCCGTGGTCTGAGCCATGGGCTTTCGACCCGGAGGTCCTGGGTTCGATTCCCGGCGGGGGACAATGACTTTATGTAGTTTTTTTCTAGTTTGGATACATTGCAGGCTGATCACCTGATTATACCTAGGTAGAATACATAAATTATTCCTGTGATATGATACCTATTTCAACTACCAGACAATTTCCGTTAAGTCACAAAACGTCGCTAGTCGCAAGATCGCAACCCTAAAGCGTGCGAGTGAGCGAGCTGTTTGAGACTTTCAAAGAAATAGTAACTTTCGCGCGTAGCTATTCGGCACATTTTTGCTTGCGTGCGCGATCGGTAGGTTATTATAAAAGTAGGTATTGATGCGCTTGCGAACGGAATTGGACTTTATTCTCGGGCGGAAAGATTTATTTTTGTTACGATGTGGTTTTAGAGTGCGTCTTCTGTACCCTAGTACTATTATATATTCTGTGCTTGAGGCCAGTTGGCCGAGTGATGACGGATGGAAAAGGGTAATTACCCGCCTGGTCGGGTGATGTGACCAGGGGACCGGAGTCCAACTGGATGAATTCGGAAGTTGTATATATGCAGATCGCCGTGCAAACTTCGATATCGCGTTTCAGGACTGTTGATTCTTGATGTGGCGCCATCTATGTGCGCTACAGCTACATGGATTTCCAAGAAAACTTCAATCGTTTGAGGCGGTACTAGGTATGCACTTTTGCAGCCTACTGTACATTTATACACACGAGTATGGCAAAGCGGCAGTCGTGAGATAAAACAACTATACTAGATTTTTATCATACTCCATAGGCAACATCCAAGCTGTATCGCGTCCGCATCGAGTCAACGTATCAGTGGAGCCGCGCGGGGTGGTGCGAGCCGCGCCCAACCAGACTGTAGCCGTTAGAGCACACCATCTCAGACATCAGATACAGGTATTAGACTTACCTTGCTGCAACCCTTTGTAAAATGTAAAAAACAATAATTTCCTTTTTGAAAGTTTCTTTGTAAAATAATCGGCTTATTTCGTATTTTCAACGTTAAGTTATCGATACCAACGTGTTTTGCAGCTCATAGACTGATTTTACTTTGCAGCTTAGCAGAGATTCAAATTTCTGAACCGTAGACGATAACCTTGTTAGAATACATACATATGTTTTGCGGTTGACTTTCTTAAAAGTTATAATGCATAAGTAGGTTAAAGGCTGCAAAACAAATTCATATCGATAACGCAACATTTAAAAAACGGAGTATACCTGTTGTGTTGTCCACATGTGTTGTCATTCCTTGTGTATTTTCATATTAGTGATATCAAATTGTATTAGATTTTTCGCAAATCTTTTTTCAGTATTTTCGCAAAATTCAAAGATTCGAATTATCCAATCTTTCTACGACATCTACAAATCATCATTTTATTCACAGTTAAAAGGGCGAGCACTCATCCCTCCGGCGGCAGGTGGGGTGGGCACAGTGCGCGCGGCCGGAGTGGATCCGGCTGCAGCAAGCAAGCAGACCACCATACCCAGCTCCGTGGTCGCCAACTTACTGCATAAGAACGTGCAGCTGCCAAAAGGTAGACAGCAGTAGTTACTTATTAGTAAACAATACTAGTAGTTACTTATCAGTAAACAACCCTAGTAGTTACTTATCAGTAAACAACCCTGGTAGTTACTTATCAGTAAACAACCCCGGTAGTTACTTATCAGTAAACAACCCTGGTAGTTACTCCTTGAATAAATAGCTCGCCTTTCTACAGTCTTATGATCATACTCAATTATTTAAATCTATTACAGGAGGCCAAAAAATAGCGATCTCAAGCGGCGTGAACATGGGCGGTGTGAGCGTGGGCGGAGTGAGCGTGAGCGGAGTGAGCGTGGGCGGAGTCAATGTGGGCGGGAGCGTGCAAGCCATCGCCTTCACCACCGCGCAACTCAAAGCCAGACAAGCGAGGCTCATACAGCCGAGACATCATCCGCAACCACACAAGTGAGTACATGACCCTAAAGTGAATAAACTACATTACATAGCTTGCAATAGCTCAGTGACCCAAAGTAAATCTTGCCTACAGCACAGAGGCAGGAGTTATTGCAATTCTTCGGTCACTCTATTTGAAATGAAGGGTAAATCTATATAAAAAATCTAGAGTGCTTTATTATGATGTGGCCGAAGGACCACAATAAATCTATTGAAAAAATAAGAGAAGACAAGGTCATTAGATATACAAAATCTAACTTTTCTACAGTGTTTAAATTTGTTTGTTGCAGTGAAATAGTGGAAGCGGTAGCCGGTACGTCGGGTGTGGGGGGTGTGGGGGGTGCGGGGGGTGGCGGGGGGAGCGCCACACCCACCGGGGAGGAGGGGGACGACGGCACCGTGCGAAGGAACGATACACTGCCCATGGAGGTAACTACAACATAAATAAGACCCTAAGGCTTCATGCAGAGGAACAACAATTGCCAACTACAAATACAACAACTACAGCCGTCGCCACGTATTGGGAGTATTTTCCGTATTCGTCATTTTGAAAGGCAGATTGGAAAGGGCCCTAGTAGATTAATTGGGAACGCTGTTGCCCGATTCACGGATTTTATCCTTAACCAAATTTTATAACTCCCTCTGTAAGAGATAGGTGTACCCTGTGGATGTGCCATTATGAATTCTTGATTAATTTTACATTTGAATTCGAGTATATTGCTTCGTCACTTAAAATCTAACAGGAGTCTTTCTCCGCAGGTTACGTGACAACTGGCCTCTGCCCCGGGCGTCTTACACGTCGGTAAGTGCGACCCTTCCGCCGCAGACACCACCCACACAGACACACAAACGTACGCTGATGACGTCGACAACTCGACGCAGGCACCAGATTGTAACCCTTATCTGGGAGATGATAATGAATCGTCTCGGAAAACAAATAATGATAAAACTGATGCAGTTGTTGACAATACTAACCAAGCAAACAATGATGCTTTAAATAAGCATGTTATTGAAAGTCATACAGATTTGAATGACATAGAAGAGACAGGTGATATGCCAGCAGATCAGCCTGTTATTGATAATCCAACGAATCAAACAACTGTTAATGTTGGCAACCCATTAAATAAAACAGATAAAGAAATTATTGTTGACTCAATTGATCAAACTGATAATAATAACCAAACTGATGGTTCTGACCCAATAACTCAACAAGGTAATGTTAACACTAAAGATTTGACCGACGATGGCAACCCCTATGATGGTAATTCAGATAAACAACCTGCCGATGGTAACACAAATGATCCACCAATTGCTGAAAATTCAGAAGACCAACCAGTCGGTGAAAAACCTGTGGATAAACCAGGTAATGGTGTTCCAATACATCAACAAAAAAATAACAACTCAAAAGTTCAACAAGTAACTGATGAACTAAACGACCAATCATGTGATGGTAATTCAGAAGATGCCACAGAAAATGGTAACCCAAAACCTAAACCTTGTGGTGATAATACTACAGTTCAATCAGGTAATAGTAACGCAGAAGATAGCCTAAAAACTAAAACCAATTTGGGAAGCGCAACGGAACTTCCAAATAAAAATAATCCAATAGGTCATGAAACTGGTGAAAATCTAACACTCCAAACGGGTAATGGCAGCCCACAAGTTCAACAAGACAAAACAGATATAATAGAACAACTACTGGATAATCTGGAAAACCAAGAAGCTAATGTTGATCAAACAAGTATACCAATAACTAGTATCCCTATTGCTCCTAAGGATACTGAAAACCTTATAATCCAAACAGATGTCAATTCACCAGATTATATCATAACAAATCAACCAATTGCGGCTTTTCCAACTGACCAACCAAAAAGGGATATCATAATAGATCAACTGGACGGTAGCGATTCAATAGATCTGCGTAGTAACCTAACTCCTGGTGATGACTTAACAGATAGTTCACCCGAGACTGGCAACCCAATTAACCAAACTGATAATAACCAAACTACTGAGGCAGAAAACCAATTTAATGACGTTATCCTAACAAATGATCCAGATATGAACAGTCCAATAAATAATTCTAGTGAAAACAGTCCAACAAATGAAACAGATGTTGATAGCCCAACAGATGAAATAAGAATTGTCATAATAACCAAGGAAGAAGATGATGACAGTCCATCGTCACATTCAGATGTTAGTCCAGCACAAAATGTCGACGATTCAAAATCACCGGATAAGTCAATTCAAGAAACAGACGATATTGACTCTACAATAACGTCCGCAATAGAAATGAACAAGATTTCAATCAAAGACAAGAGTACACAATCCAATAATCTGGTGAATACTCAGAATAACATTGAAACAGTCGTATCAAATGCTAATAATAACACAAAAGTAACATCCAATGTTCTCAGTTCAGAAGAAAAACAAGACCTAGTCGTAGACCCCACGATCGTTAAAACTGAACCAATATCAAATATTGACAATGCCACTGAAAAACTCATTGAACCGTCAGAAATACCATTCATTGACTTGACCGAAACGGATGATTCTAATAACAGTACAGAACAGCAAAATGTTGAAAACAATACAGGAGCTTGTGTAATTCCAACTTCCAATTACGATGAGATTTTACCATATCCTGGCTATACAATGCAAGCAACGTCAGTTGTTGATACAGAAATAACCCATACAGATATATCAGATGCCAAAAATGAGACCAATGTTCCAGAGAACAGCAGTAATACAGTTGAAGGAACTCAAACTGCTACCCAGAATATGAAAGCTAATGTTGTTGACATGGTCGCTCTTCCAAAAATAACTGTCAGACCTTTGATCGACATAATAAGCGACGTTAAAATATCAAGGTCTTTGAATACAGGTCAAACAAATCAAAACCTTTCGACAGCTGAACAAAAAGTAATGGACGTCGAAGAACAATTTGATGTTAAAAAATTTGTTATCAGTAAAACTCCTACTGAAACTCCAAAGCCAAAACGAAAAAATACTTCTTTAATGATAGAACCCGGATTGAAAAGAAAACTCGCTATTCCTAAAACTCCTAAGTTTCCAATAACTTCTCAATTTTTAAATAGCAGTTTTCGTAGAAAAATTAACCCGAATGCAAAACCACAAAAGAGGAGAAAAAAAGAAGTTGAAAAGGTTGAGAAAAATGTCAAACCTAGATCAGGGACAAAAATGGCAGCTTTTAAACTTAAGCCGGGAGGCGTTTTGGTACCAATCAAAGGCATAGAGTGTACCGCACAAGAAAAGCCTAAGAAAGAGGTCATACTGGGCTCGCCTATAGTTATATCAGACTCGTCAACGTCACCAGAAACATCCGTAAACCAATCTCCAACGGCCAAAACACCGGAAGCACAATCGGAACTTCCGCCCGAAATAAACGCTCTGCTTGAAGAAAGAGAAAGAGAAGCCAGCATAATAAAAACTGGCCATAAGATAGACACAGGCTGTGTGCCAATATTGGTGTTCTAGCCGAGAGCAACCAGCGGACCCAGTTTGGAGGCCGCCCCTTTGCAAATGTCTGCAGCAATTTCACACACATTACCTGGTACTTCTTCAGTGACTTCAGAAAACTCGTCTGTTGACTTGTTAGAAGCAATAACACCTTTAGCGCAATCAACAGAATTACCAGCAGCAGAAGTGAACACAGTATTTCCTGAAAATTCTTCGATGATAGATTTTTGGACGAATGATACATGCTCACAGATATCCGAATCTTCAGCAACGTTACCAGGTTCTTCTGTTTTGAGTCTAAAACCTGCATTGTCTGAGAACATCCGTACCGATTCATTTGGATCTTCTATTTTAGACATTTCCTCTGGTTGGCAAGAAGTTATATCATCTGGCATATCTGGGAACAAAACTTCATCTTCAGTAATACCTCATAGAACACCTTTGGCAACGCCAGACATAGTAATACCAGGTACTCCAAACATATATGCCCAAAACCTAACAGAAATACCAGGACCATCTCAAATATCAAATGAGTTTATTGAACCTACAAGAGTAACGCCAGAAACGCCATCAACTTCTACAATGTTTGCAGAAATGTTTAACATGTTACATGAACCTACATCGGACTCATCAGGAAATGCTGAATCAGCTACAATATCAGATAATTTTCATGTGACAGCTACACAATCTGACCCATCAGATATTTTATCAAAAGCATTGTTTCAAATTATACCAATGGCAATACCAGGCTCTTCAACTCAAGAAGAAATGTCAGCAATGCTTTTAGATCAAGCTCCTGCTTTGCCAGAGATACCATTGACTACAATAGAAGAATTAATACCGTCAGAAACGTTACCTTTGGAAGTTGTATTACCAAGATCACCACCGATTGATATGTCAGATATTCCAGTGATATTACCGGAGGAATTGGAAGAGATGTCAACAATATTACCAGAACTGTCAACAATTGTATCAGAAACGTCATTGCCAGATATTCCGACAACGTTTGAGGCGTGAACAGAATTGCATTTTGCAAAGTTGTGACTCAAAGGGGTGAAGTGACCACAATTATAAAGAAAGTACTGTTTGGGAAAGTGTATATTCAAGATCGAAAGTGTGTCCTTAGTGTTTAAAATATCTAAATATGGCTGTTTAGCTTCTAACTTATGATAACTAATTTATTCAGAGTATGACTCTATTTCGGATTGACTTTAAGATGCAGTGTTTTCTAAAATGGTTTAAAAAAACGTGTTGACTCGAAAATTCACTTTTTTAAATTTCTTTTAATAATTTGGAGAGTTCGTCACGTTATTTCAAAACAATTTTATAAAACACTACATCGATACCTCAGATTAAGACTAATAATGACGAAAACTTTTCAAAAAACGACAATGACTTAACCGGAATCTGTTATTTTTATTTAGTTTCGTTTAGCTAATTGTTCGTTCGGGGTTTGCCTTGTTTGCAACACTATCAAAACATCTTTAGATCCGGTGAAATATATTTGTCTCACTCTCACTTATAGCTTGAATGCGGGAGTGAAAGAGATGTAAGTTTTGTCTTTATCCTTCAGATGTTTTGGTGAGACTGCAAATATTACTATTATTGGATTTATTATTAAATTATAGTTTAAGTTATATGGAATTACAAGGAATTATTTTAAGCAGTTACTTGATTTAGGTGATTTTTGATAATTTTAGTTAATTAAAAAGCGATTATTGTAAAATTTTCTTCTTGTGTATCATCAATGTCATTATTCAGTTATGGTGTTTAAAAAAATAAGTGTATCCTCATCAAAGTCTTTTAAATTTAGTCCTTCTATAATTGTCATAGTAAAAACTTCGGAATGGTGCCGATTCTGTTAGAAACACACCTTAACTTATTCGAGTTTAGTTCTGTCACTTTCTAAAATTTGAATGAAATAGAGACAGAAATACAACAGGTGATTATAATTCTGTCAAAGTGACGTTACTTGTCTTAAATAAGGTGGCATGTTCGATGGTGTTGACTTATTTTAACGGTATACGTCACTTTGACATAATTATAATTAGCTGTTGTATTTCTGTCTCTAATTTATTCGAATTTTAGAAAGTGACAGGACTAAAATAAATTAAGTTAAGGTGTGTTTCCAACAGAATCGTCACCATTCTCGAAACAATAAAGGGTGTTACGAAGCTTAAAGGACCTTGTACAGGCGACCCCGAATGGCGTAGTAATCGTTAATTTTAAATGCTGTCGAAGTATGTTACGTGGCTGTGAAGTAGTTTATTTTATATGAATGTGTACGCGAACGTGTGTGTTGCCAGTCGAAAAAAATATGTGCTCTTTATCATAAACATAAACGCAGATATGTCATGATTTGAAATGAAGGGGTTGGACCATTCAGCCCAACAGCCACTGCGACCTGTCAAGATCTGTTGTAGCGAAGAACGAACGCAGATTATGTTTCTAAGGTATAACAGAAAGGGTATAATTATGCATCGGAAAAGATGTGAATCTGTCAATGAAACTGAACATAGTTCCCCAAGGAACATAGGTTGAAATACGAAAAAAAAAATTTTGCTTCCCATACTAAGTGTGCAGCTGATGCATTTTGTATGGAAGGCCAAATTTTTTTTTTTCGTATTTCGATCCTTGTTCCATGGGGAAAGTTGTTCAGTTTCATGGCCAGATTCATATATTTTCGGATGCTTATACCCTTTCCTTTACACAATTGTAGAACAATATAAAGGTGAATTGAATGCACTATCTGAAAGTAGATGAATTATTGTCCAGCTGTAAAAAAAATTAATGAGGTACTTTACTCAGAATGTAAAATAGTATTTTTTATTGATTCTAGCAGTTCAGTCAGTGGTCGAACACTGATTACAGCCTTCATATCCATTTATTGAATTGTATATCAACGTTTTGCTATTAGTTTCTTGTAAAAATATCTACATCCCGGGTAAAATTTTAGCCTATTTCGAATTAAGTTTTTTCGTCTGGCACATAAAAATCTAGGTTACTATTTATCTGAACCAGATTGTTTTAACAGTTATTCGCGTACACTCCTAGTTATCATAATTTTGTCCGCAATTTAACATTAGGCTCGCTCGGTGCGACCGAGGATGTATCAATATATTTGACGCGTGCATTAATCATATTTATATGGGCTCGATTCTAGACGCCATTGGCTGAAAACTGAAATTTAAATCTATGTGTCACTATCAGAATTTAAAGCCATTGACTCGAGAAGAAGAAAAATAACAAAATTGAAAAAGGACAGTAGATTTAGTATTTCATCGTTATCTGTCACTTTTTTCAGCCACTTCATAAGATGGCGGATAAAAGTGACAGATAACGCATAAAATCACAGACTATAAATCAAAAATCGGAGAGATTAGATCTGTATAAAAACGCAAAGCTAATTGCAGATGGCGCCACTGTTGAGTGTTCCAAAAGAGACCAATGAGAAGACACAAAACTGACATTGACATTGACAGATTACTGACCAATCACAGGAGAAAGGAACACTCAACAGTGGCGCCATTTAGTTCTCAGTTTTTAACCCCGAAAGTGTCAAATAGATTTTAATTTTAGCTTTAGCCGATGGCATCTAGAATCAAGCTCACCATGAACCGCAGGACACCATCCAAAACTGTGAAAAAATCTTGATCTGAAGTTTACAATTTTTTTTTTTTTTCTGGTTGAAATCTTTCCATAGTCGACTTTATCTAATCCGTTTTAAAACTACATCAATTTGAATTTTGAATGAAGACAAAATTACGAAACCCATCAATGCATATTTTGCATACTTTGAATATTAGTCTAATAACTATACTGTAATGTAAAGTATTTATAAATAATATGTATAGATGCTGGATATTTATTACTTTTCAGACAATTAATAATTTCTCTACTGTCATTCTTTCTGAATAAATATGATTAGTGTGCGCGTCCACTGGTGTATATTTTAACAGTCTTGTGTATCATATAGGTTACGTGTATATTTTGTAACGGCGTTGTCGTATTGTCCAAATGCCTTTTTTTTTTCGTTGTACCATACCGCGATTATGTTCAAAGCGGATTGATTTTTGTAAATTCTGGTCAATTTTCTGATTATAGGTCGTTGACGCTCTGACTACCCCATTAGGAATACAGGCGTGATAATGTCTGGTAATTTGGTAATTTTTTGTTTTTTTTGTCAATTTCTCTTTTTTGTCAAGGTTCTTTTTTATTATAGCCAAATTATATTTTACTGTCTTAGAGGGAGAGCCGCTCTTTAAAACTTTTCCAGAATTTACCAAAAATAATACGCTTCTTACCTTTGTATTTATTATATTTTAAAGAGAAATCGAAAGAGGACTATTAATTAAAACATGAACTCTTGTCGATAATAAAAAACTTGTGACTTGTCTACTATACGAAATCGGTGTAAACGATACTGCACGAATTTTTGTCTATTATTAAAAAAAAATACGTGTTATCTTGGTGTTAGTCCACTAAGCTGGATCTAAGTGTTTAAATGTAACAACTTATAGGATCTTTCAAAATTTTGTGTAGTTATTAATAACGCGAATGTTTACTGCAAATTTTCGCGTATATTTGTCTCCAAAGTTTGTGGTATTGTATTAAAATGGTGTTTATGAAAATCTGCAGTCATTTTGAAAGATTGATTGAAAATTGTAACACCATCTAAAATTGGGTATTAAATAAGTTATTAATAGCTATTTCGCTTGGTGAGAGAAAATGTGCTTTATTTGATAATATTTTGTCTTGAAATCGAACGTACAGAATATTTTCTTGTAAGGTTTTTGTGAATTTCAATAGTGTATCTTATTTCGCGGAAGAAATTGAATTATGTTATACAAATATGCAAAATAATACTTTATCCATATTCAAAATTACTTAACTTTATTTATACATACTTGAAACGATTATAGATCTTTTACACTTTAAAAGCAAATCAAATTAATCTGACATATTTATTTTACGTTTTTTGAGATACACTATTGAAATACCTTGCACTGAGCGATATTTTCTATTGCCAAGTGAAATAATAACGGCTTGGGAGTATATGTCACTCTTAGTAAGCTTTCACTAGAGAGCTCAGTAGTTATACAGTTAACATACATGTCTCATCCACGTACATACATAGTCCTTACACCCAGACCAACTGAATAGTATCATGAAAATCTATGGTTCATTTTGAGAGTAAGATCTTGTTGTAAGATTGGGTTTGTATTTTAGAAAATTAATTTAAATCCGAAACCCTCAAGATTAATTAACCTAAAGCTTCAAAAAAATTTTTTTTTCTATTTTTGTTGCTCAAATTTTATACTAGATGAAACTTTTAAAAAAAAGAAACACTGACCAAAAAAATTAACGTCTCATACGTCCATGGCTACCACAGTAGCTGAGGGTACTCATCTCTCGTCAGCCTCCTGGCGACCACAGCCATATCTGTTACAACTACATATATAACATTTTCAAGAACCATAGATTTCCAAGTATAATTCAAAAAGTCTTGATGTTTTTAAACCCTTGGAGAAACTACAGATTAACGAAAATCCTTAGCTATATCGATTGTTGATTATGACACGAAGTGAGATGCTAACATTTGAGACTCCTAGAAAATTTTTGGAAACGTTTTCCGTTACCATGTGTGGTGTGATGGTTGAAATCAACGATTTAATTCATACTGAGGCCGCCAATTTATGTCTGAAATAATCGAAAATATTGGGAAAATTCATAATAATAATTATAAATTTCAAAATCAATAAATTTCTCAAACTATTTAAAGGCCTCTTAAATACAACAAATATACCTAATAAAATGGGTGTTTACTGTTCGTAGATATTAGCTCGTCCAAAAATATGTTAAAATAAAACTAGAACTCACGTAGTATTGTAAAAATTGTTACAAATACATTTTGGATTGTTAAAGAAGTTAAGGGTCAAACTTGTAGATACAGAGTTACTTGAAATGTTTTTTATGTCAAAAATAGACAATTTTTAGAATTTACATTTTAAAATTGTCCATGTTCTGATTAAAATTAATTCTGTATGTCATTTTGTTAAGGTACTGTATTGGCTGGTTATATAGATTTAAAATTACTGTCGATAATTGTAATAAGACCCTGTATGTTGAAACGATGGTACATTTGAGGCGTGAAGTCGCAGTTAACGTGTAGTTTCTTTTTCGGGATAACATCCTTTATATTCACCCGTTCAACTCACTTCTTAGTCATTTGCAGAGAAAAAAAGAAAAAAAAAACTAAAAAATATGTAATATAAATGTAAACTAAACATTGGGGTTTAATCTAGCTATGCGAAACTTATATCGACGTGTTTACGCAAAATGTCCTGTTGTCACAACTTAAAAAAACTCAGTGAGCGATTTTTCGTATCAGCTCATTCGATATGGCCTGATAAAAAAAAGAACTCGCGACCAAAAAAAAAATGTAATGGTTTTAACTATGTCTATACATATATAATTAGTAAGTATCATATACTGTACAAAAAGGCTGCAAATTTGAGAAAAAAATGTAAAAAAAAATTGGCCCCATTATTTGGGGTCGTTAACATACGCTTAGTAAAGAGTATAGGAATGTGTACCTCATAAGTTTCTGAGTTTAGTGTAGGCGCGGCGGGGCCTGCGGTGTACGCAATTGTATTATTTGTTTAGCTTATCGGCTATCGATGCAGGCGTTCGTGCGATTTTTTTTTTCATTGTAAATATTACTTTTTTTAACTGTTTAGTTTATTTCTCGGGCGCGGGCGCGCGCTGTGTCCCGCCGATATTAAAAATCGCTGTAAATTGTTTGTAAAAAAAATAGTCATGTTCAGAATTTATTTCCGTGTAGTTTTGTTGATTATTTTTTTTCAACCGGAAATTGCTTAATAAAGCGACAATTCTGTTTCATATGTTTGTTTTATTCCTAGTAGATATCCTCCTTTCATACATGTACTGTTGAATGAAACTATTTCAATTCACTCATAATCCCTCCCGCCGCCTAAGTGATATTTTGTGTAACCCGAAGTGCCTAGTTCCATTATACAAGTTCATTAAAAACACTATTAAGAAACTGTAAACTCTTGTGCTCCAAAATATGTAGTGACCAAAATTAAGACTTGGCTTAAAGGACTTGAATCCAAGCCATAAAATATTCAAAAAAAAAAAACAGCTGAGCAATATTTGTGACTGAAAGACGTATAATGTATTAAGGTGGCGCCAAAAATTTTATACGATTTTCCAAAATTTGAGATAGGTACAATGGGCCGATTCACACCGGAACTGCAGCGGCGCGAGCGCGACGAGCACCTTCAGTGTGAAATCATTTTAAACTTTGTCTGTATACTTTTAACACAACTGGGTGTATAAAAAGTACTACGTTCCTTCAAACCATGTAATGTATTACGTATTAGTGATATGCAACACAATACACAAATAACATAAAATAATAAAAATAATACATAAAATAATGTGTGTATGGATGCTAGAAATTTGGTTTGAGTTAGCTCGTAACAAAAATAAAACGCATTTTCATTTACGTATATTTATTTTTGGTATTTACAAAATGCGTGCACAAAACTGGGCGAGAGGAATGCAATACAATACGAGATTCAATAGGCATTAGGTTTTTCACAATTTTTGTTCGATGATCGTCTCAATATTATTAAAAAACAAAAAATGTGAACAAAATACAAGCACGCACTGATTTTGTTTTGAGAAATAAGACTGCATGTCAAATAATTCTTTCAGTGCCTGCAAAAATGCTTATTTTTTTTTATTCTAGACATTTATTTCAATTATTCACAGCGTATTACTATCACTATAAAAGGACACTATTATTATGGTTTTACTTAAGATACTACTAAAGAGATGCCACCTTGCTAAAACACGCCAGTTGTTCTTTGGAATATTGACAATATGGGAAACTGTCTTTTTGGAAAAATAGACATTTATACAGAGAGTAAAAAAAATAACTGACCATATTTTAGGGAGTGATTCTATCCATGAAACTGAACAACTTTCCCCAAGAAACATAAATCGAAAAATAAAACTTGGCCTTCGAATACAAATTGACTCAAGGCGCTGACACCATTTGTATCGGAGGGCCAATTTTTTTTCGTATTCCTATGTTCCTTGGGGAAAGTTGTTCAGTTTCACGGGTAGAACACCCTAAAAAATGGTCAGCTATTTTTTTTACACCTTATTGAGATTGTCCTTTGCGTAAAATCGTCGCGGTGGCCCTAAAACTACTCATAGCACTGTGACGTCACTTCACTCGTGTCCGAACATTCCTTCGTCAGGCGGTCTCCAGCGCGGGGGTGAGGGGGGTGTGCGGGGGCGGAGGGTCGTCCGTGCAGTGCGTCATCTGGGAGTCCACGCTCGTTGCAGACTCGGAGTCGGAATCAGAGTCGTCTTTCTGTGGGGGAGAATGTAGTGTGAGTATGGTTATAGTTGGTGAACAAGAATAAACAGAAATGCACAGTTTTACTTGCGAATAGGCAGACTGTGAGGATAATTTGGTAAGAATACAACTAACTTAAGGCTCGTATTTATAAAGCGGTCTCAAGTTTGAGAGCGCTATTAAGTATGAATTTGACAGGTCGTTTTGTACTGAAGTGACATTTCTGATACGAATTCAAACTCGCTGTCACCCTTGAGAGCTGATTATAAATACGAGCCTAAATCTCAAATAAAATATTATCGTCCCTGTCTGGTCTTTTATGCATAAAGTCCTAAATCATGATAGAAAATGGCGGCTAAAGACTTATATTAGTTAAATCATAATTTGCAGCGCCGTATTATCTTCACAGTCTGCCTACTCCATACACAGATAATAAAGCAAGTACATTCGCATATGCAAGTATACCATTAGGTACACTTCTTGAAAAGCATTCAGCTGAGTGCGAAAAATGTCGTTTTTTTTTTAAATATTGTAGGTATAATAATAAATTCATAATAAATCTGGATAATTGCACACTCAGCTTTAAACCTTTTCGAATAGAAAATAAAAAAGCTGCATTCAAATTTTGTCAAGAGTTTTTGTGATTTTTGCCAATCGACATCGATTTAAAATAAGATAAAAATAAACAAAATGGGAGTTTTTTGCACGATACTTGTGAGTTCCTGCAGAGGGCGCTGAAACTGGCTAAAAAAAACGTTTCTTTGCACGGAAAAGTCTATTGGCTATTTATATCGTTTCTAATTTTGTCAAATCAATCTTTTTACATATCTGAAAGCTGTATTTTTCAATAAAGCAGCACTAAGAATAACCTTTTAAACTGTATTTTTTTTTACTAAAACTTATATGTCACATTGCGTGAAACGAAAACGTCAAAACAACGTTATACGACCTGTTAAAATGTTAGCCGCGTACAACGCCATCTATTGCGGAACTGAAAATTTTCTCCGGAACGAGCAAACTAAAAACTCCCATTGATTCGACGCAGAGTTTAATTTATTTTGCATGACCATACACACATAGAATATTGTGAATATATCTTATACATTTAATATATTCACCTAATTGCGCTGTCCATCACGTAAAGGAAATAGCGTGAAAAGACATACAAGTACACTTTATATTTTTAATTTAATATACAATAACTTTTTCAGAATGTGTTGGTCTGAATTAATTTGATTAGATAACAAAAAAAAAATAAGTAATATTTCGAAGTTTTTTTTAACTTACGAACAACACAATATAGCATTCACTGGGTGAGGCTAAGAATGGCACAGTTTCCAAGAATAGTACTTTCTTTATCTTTAGTATCCGTATTCCGATAATAGTACAGTTTAGTACTCGTATTTCGAAAATAGTACAGTTTTAGTACTCATATTTTAAGACGTATTCCAAGAATAGTATAGTTTCAGTAACCGTATTCCAACAATAGATCTGTTTCAGTACTCGTATTCGAAGAACAGTACAGTTTTAGTACTCATATTCCATGAATAGAACAGTTTCAGTACTCATATTGCAAGAACAGTACAGTTTTAGTACCCATATTCCAAAAATAGTACAGTTTCATTAACCGTATTCTAAGAATAGTACAGTTTTAGTAACCGTATTCCAAGAATAGTACAGTTTTAGTACCCGTATTCCAAGAATAGTACAGTTTTAGTACCTGTGTTTTAAGATGAGGACAGATTCTCCTATTCGAATTTCATGATTTTTAGGTTAGTAATGACAATAATGTTACCTTGAGTGTGAACACGGTGTAAGTGGGTGGGTCGGTGTGGTATCGACACGCTGCAGACGGGAGCGGTAACCTGGCGACAGGCTCGCGACACGACACGCCGCCGCGGGAGTCGTCGCACGGAGTGAACAACACCTGGAAGGGAATTTGGTTTGTTTAGGTCCTTGGTATAGTCAGCAAAGGAGATAGCTGTGCAGACCCGCTCGAAACGGATGAAGTTATTTCAAGAGGTTATTTATTCTTATCATGAAAATTGGTACACTTGGACAATTATTTACTTCAATAAATATATGAAATTTTATGCAAATCCGTAAATGATTTCCTGAAATTATTGCATCACCAAAATGTTTAATTAAAATGGAAATTTGTCCTTTTAAGAAATAGACAAGATGGGAAATTGTCCTTTTGGGAAATAAACAAAACAAGAAATTGTTCCAGGTGGAATTTCGAAAAAAACTAAACATTTCAGTTTAAGTTAGACCTTCAGCAATACAACAAAAAAAACTCATTTAATTTGGTGCAGTAGTTTTTACGTAGCACGCGAACAAAAATACCTAGACTAGACAGACAGACAAAAATTCTAAAAACGGTATTTTTGTCTTCCATAGCATTAATAGAGACCCCTAAATTTAATTTTTCTTATTTATCTCTCATGTACATCGACCTGTTACAATTTTATTATATGTATAGATGTCTCACCTGTTGTGTATCGTGTATGATGTGTTTGAGGCAGTGTTTAGCAGCCGGTAGTGCATGTAAAGGACACCTCACCCCCCCCTCCGCGAATGTACACCGCACTCCAGATGGTAATGGACGGTTTGCAGATACAGGTTCAGCTGCCTGGAATTACATACATACATACGGGGTGTAAGGGACAGCGTCCCGCAAACTTATAGGGGTTGCTACAACTACCACCAGGAATTTTTTACAGGAAATGAAAAAAAAAATAATTGCTTTTTCATACAAAATGACCAAATTTGTTTGAAAAAGCAAATATTTTTTTTCATTTCCAAAATGTATGGTATAGTACAGTTGGGTATAAAAGTGAAACCTTTTTTGATTACCGGTTTTTGGCACCGGTAACCGGTAAGTCCTTTATATTAAAATAAGGTTCATTTTGATTATTTAAATTCGTAATCGGTTGTATTTATAATTAGTTTCAACATAATAATTAGAATTTTATAATTCTCAACATTGACACAGGGCAGTTTTAGCAGCTTTGTTCGAGCAGTTGGTATAATTTGAAAAAGTCAGTATGATTATTTTTAAGTTTGTGTCTTATGGGTTTCGATCCGATGAACCCTGGTGTCAGAATAGGGATGTTGACTGGGTGGCTAAAAAAACTCAAAACGTTTATACTTAAAACTGATGGCTAAAATAACTGTGGGCCTCATTCATCATTTGAAAAAATATGCACATTTAGATTTAATAATCGAGTTAAAAATATAGAAGTTATTGATTTGAGTAGTCAATATTTACAAGCCAGTGACGTCACAACCCAGTATTTTCATACAAAAAAGCGTTTTTGACATTTCATAAAAAGTTGCTGATTCGACTAGTAGTCAAATAGGTATTTGTTATAAACGACTACTTGTGAACCATACCTTGACCCGCTTATGATGCAGTTTCCTATGTAGCACGGCATGTACTCCATGTTTCCGTCGATAGCTCGCGTACGCCTTCAACTTGCGCAGTTGTTTGCGTTCGCGCACTGTAAGAGGTCCGCTCAGCGATTGAGAGTTTATACTGCCTGAAATGGATATTATTAAATGTGTTAATCCTAATTCTAATAATATTATAAACGCGAAAGTGTGGATGTATGTTTATTACTCTTTCACGTCTAAACCAGGGTTCGAAAATATCCGATATTTATAATAAATATCAAAATATCGGATATTTATGATATATATCCGATATATATCCAAAATGTGATATATATCCATTTTGTATGAAACTCATACTATCATTTTATTGTTTTATTTATGTATTCTGTTTGCATATGAGTTTTATAAACATGATAAATTAAAAAAATGAAATAAAATATTTTCATTGTTTAATTTCACAAAATTATTAAAAATCAGAAAATATTAACTTAAAAACATAAAACCTTTGCTATACTTGTTTTAATAATACTTGTGAATAATACCCGCTGCACACTCGTCACAATTTTTTTTTTTTTATTTTTCCGCGCGTAATTTAAATCAACTAATATAAATACGGAAAAAACACAACGATAGCGTGTTTCGACTCTACGCCAGCGTCATCTATTGAGGAGTAGAACTACAATAGCAATAGTCTGCCTAATAATATCAATTTTTTTAACATTTTTTTTTGTATTGATATATATCACAAAAAATCGTTGGATATATATCGGATATATATCGGATATATATCATGATATATATCCATTGATATATATCCTCGAACCCTGGTCTAAACGGCTGGAGCGATTTTAATAAAATTATTAGGTATGGAGGTACTACTTTTTTTTACCCCGGGAAAATGCCTGATTCCCACGGGAAAACTCAGTAAGCCGCGGCTGAAACCGCGGGGCGGAAATCTAGTATAAAATATTCTTTGAAGGCAAAATGCTTCCGCAAGTTGATTGATACTTTAATCAATACACCAATTGGATACCGGTTATTTTTTTATTGTGAAACCGGTTAATTAAAATTAGTGATTGTTATCGATAATATTAGGTATCTTTTCGCATAAGCTTAGTTTGATTTAGTGTGTCACATAATAATCTCTGTTTCTTTTTAATATTACTAAACAGAAAACGAACTAAACAGAAAACTAAACAGAAATCTAATTTATTTAGCTTTAGAAGAGTAATATTTAGAATTGAATATTTAAAAATGTAGTACTCACAGTAAAGTTCCCTTTCTTGTTTAAGTGTCTTCAAATATTTACTCCTGGCGCTTTGTAGCTGCTGTTTGAGCCTCGTCGCTTGACTAGTATATGCGCCTTGCAATGCGCGTAGAGCTGATAACGCGCACCATACTGCTTCTTCGGCTGTGTATACCCCTGCTCGCCTGAAAATAAGGATTTTATGTTTTTAAAAGCAGACATTTTGGGCAATAAGTATTTTGAGAATTTGGCATTTTGGTAAGTTGGCATCTTGAGGAGTGGTTCTTGTGACCTGTGGTTTTTGTGACCTAAGCTGTTCTTGTGACCTTAATTGTTCTTGTGACCTAAGTAAGTGGTTCTTGTGACCTAAGTGAGTGGTTCTTGTGACCTAAGCAGCAGTAATGACGACTTACCACAGCGGCATTTCTTCGGCCGGCGCATCTTCAGGGTCGGAAGTGTCCCCAGCGGGGTCGTTCCCACTGATGCTAATGCTGTCGCAGTCACTGTCGCTGGCGGAGGCACATTCCATTATAGCGTACGAGTGGTTCGCGTTTACTGTAGTTGCGTCGATTTGTTCTGGAATTAAAAAAAAAAACGAAAAATGTTGAACATTCATGTTTGGATTAGATTTCTTACGTTGTATAATCATTATTTTACACATATGACCTACACATAAACAAAGTAAGGACAAAGTATCTCATTTTATACAATAAGTTTCTTATATTCATCTTGCAAAGAAATGAAATAATTTCTTTCACATGTAATTTTTTTATAAATACCAGTTTTAAACTCGGTATGAAAAGTACTCTTAGAAAGAAAAATGTTAAAAGTTTTTCCTAATACCGGTTTTGAATTCGGTATGAGAAAGTACACTCAGAAGCCTTTTCTTTTTTAAATTAAAGCACTACAGTTTTTAAATTATACATAATAATTTATCATTTTACAATGTAAAATTTTATAGAATATATTTTAAGTAAGATCTTGATAAATGGCAGAAGGATGGGGAGGCCTTTGCCCAGCAATGGGACAACATAGGCTGAATAAGAATAAAAAACAATATCTACCATCACATCCAATTCAGAACTTTCTACCATACTTGGTAAAGACCCGTATGGCAGAGTATTGCCTTCTTTTGCTAAAAAAAGAGCGAAAAATAAAAAAATAAAAATGGTAATAATTTTAAGTAAAACTATAACTCACTAAACGGATCGACGGCGTGTGGCAATATCTCCTGGTCGGCTGCCGGGTCACTCACCACCGACACCGACGACGCGCACGATGTCGTCCGCACACGACTTATCTCTGGTCTATGGAGGTACAATAATGAATTCATTGTCATTAAAATTCTTTATAATTATTGCAATTTGGGATTTTATAAAATAAGAACTTATTTATCACCATGACATGGGTAGAATCCATCATTTTACTAACTTAACTAACACAATCCATGCAAAAACATGATAAATTCTTGAGAAGAAATGAGATTTTTTAAACGTCAAGAATGTGTGATAGTTCTGCCCTCGAGCAGCTTTCAGATTTCTTCTTTTCCATAAATTCTCATGTAGAGGAAAATTTTATATTTGTGTGCGTGTGTGTTTGTAACGAATAAATTCAAAGACTACTGGACCGATTTTGAAAATTCTTTCACCATCAGAAACCTATGTTTACTTACCCTGACTAACATATACTACTCTTAACCGCTATAAAGTACATAATTCCCACGGAAAATCGTATTTAACAGGGGGTGACAGAGCTGACAGAAAGCTATAAATAAAATACCTGCGTACATACAAGAAAAGAAAATATAGCGTATACTCACTTGATATAATGTTGTAGTTGGTTGAGTAGCGTCTCTGTGGTGGTAACGGGCGGTGGAGGTGCGGCCGCGCGCTGACGGGCGTTCATAGCCGCGCGCGCGTGCTCGAAACATAGTCTGCAATAAAGTATGCATAAAAGAATTTGCTTCACAGAGATCGTAATACAGTCAAAGATGCTATATCGAAGTTAAAATTAAAACCCGTTCGAAAATCAAAGACTTCAACAAAATATACCATGACTTCAACGATACTACGGCGACGTCAGACAATTTGTTTGATGTAATTATGTTTAATCTACAAGCGACATTCCTTGATAGAGGGATAAGATCGATGAGAATTGAATCAAATTATGGATGATTTGCTACAAGAAATCACATTAGCTACATTATTAGGTGATCAGGTGATTACTTGTGCAAGAAAAAAACCGGGCTACAGAGAGCACGTTAAGCCATCAGTCCCCGGTCGCTGTCTTGACAGAGGTTGTTTCGTAACATTAAACCATATCAGAGGCCAATTAGCTCTGCTTTTAGGCGGTTTAAAACTCTGACACCAGGGTCCTTCGGGTCGTTCGACTCGAAAATCCACTCGATAAGAAAGAAAGTAATACTCACTGGTGGTCCGGCGGGTGCTGCGCTTGCTTAGCGGGCGCTGTGCATCTCTCATGCGCGCAGCGGGTGTAGGGCGCGGTCGGATCGCTCAGTATATGTTTCGCGCAGTACGAACGACCAGAAACTACTGGTAATGGACAGTCATAGCGTTTGTAGTCGCATGAGCGTGAGCGGGAGACTATCTCCTTTTGTAGCTGAAAGAAAATGGTAAATAACATTGTAGAATCATAGAGACAACTCATTTGCTTTTGCGGTAAGGGATATCATTATTTTACACATAACATCGCTGTAGCGTTGGTGTAAAATGGTAGCAATTCGTGGTTGCAAAATACGCGACTTAACTAATATAAGTCCATACCTGTCACTTTCTGTCGTGAGAGAACTGAACGGGATAGCAATAATTTTAGTTGAGATTTAGTTAAGTCGGGATGGTTAAGAATTGGGCTCAATGTAAATGAAAGGGAAAATCAAACTGCTGTGCTACGGTGGCTGGTGGCAGTGCAGCTGTGGTTTTGAAAAAAAAATAATAATAGGCAACTGGCAAACCATTTGCCTGCCATCTCACCTGATGGAAAGTGATGATGCAGACGATGGTGGAGCATGTTTTGTTTGCCTAGAAAATGCCTATTCACTCTTGCCTTATTGATTGATTGGCTCGACTGATACTACTAATTAGTAAAAGGCAGGAATAATAAAGCTTGCAGCTGTCTAACTCAATATCGAATTACTTCTAGTCACTTCAAGTCGTTTTAATACCATGTTTAAGCCCATTTATGTGAATTCTAACAACAATAGCATAAAGGGTTGTTGAGAAAAAGGGGTTTTCAAATTAGCACTATGTACCTCTTTTGTCCTTTGCTAATTCATTGATGGGCTAATTAAGTTAAAAGAATCTAAAGCAGGTAGCTAATTTTAAGAAAGGAATTTGCTGTCAAGAAATGCACGCGGCAGTCCGTTAGTATATGCGAAACTGTGCGGAAGTATTTTAGTTGAGTCTCTGTTAATATCGTGGTGATTTCTGTGATATACCTACTGAATCTTTTTACTGTAAGTTTTTGTCATAATTTTGACTGATGGATTCTTGTTCACATGTAGAAGTAGCTGGAACATTCTATATTATTTTTTACCACTCCAGCTTTTAAAATTAATACAACATAAAGTCACGTTTTTATCTCTAATGGGGTAGGCAGAGCGTCCAACGATCTAACAACATACGCCACATCTGACAGGTTTTGAGGGTTATTGTGACAGATCTGTACTTATATCGCTGAAGTGATAGGTTTTCAGCCTATAAAATAAATTTTACTTTGAAACCCTCGATTCCTTAGTTGGTTTTAAGTTTTAACAGCATGCCTAGGAACAGGAGCAACTTGAACATTCTACGTTTCTTATCACTCCCACTGAAAAGAAAATAATTTACCTGAGCCCTAAGCTTGTCTTCTTCCTGCTTCTTCACAATATCAGGGTCTGGGGGTTTGATAGATTTAACATTGGTGATTCTCAAGCCGGTAGCCTGGCCCGTCCTCCCGCCTCGAGACAGCATCCGCACTTTGGGCAGGTGGATCACCTTACGCCCCGGCGGAGTCGACATGGTCGCGAATGGAGGATTAACTGGAAATAGATATAAAAGTTGGTTAAAAATGATCTATTAAAAAAAAAGCTGACTAGACTTTAGGGTATGAACCTAGACATGAAAATGTACCACTTTCTCCAAGCAACATAGGTTCATAGAAATGTGATAAAAAAATTGGCCTTTCCATACAAAATTACTCGCGCCACTGGTACCATTTGTATGGGACCAATTTTAGTTTTACATTTGACCTATGTTTTTTGGGGAAACTTGTTCAATTTCATAGAGTTCAACACCTCCTGAAGGGGTAGGTTCAAGATTGGTTAGCTATTTTTGTTTTACTCCCGAAAGGCCATATGTTAAACATAGCCTCATTTTGAGAGCCGTAAAACTTGTAAAATAACGTGGTTACTCGGGCATTTTATTTACAGAACAAAAAATTCTGAAAATACGGAGACAGTACGAAAATATATATCGTACCGGTAAAGCAGGTATATTAAATAAAATACCGGTTTTATTATAACCGGTAACGACTAACGAATCACTTTTCGTGTTGACTGTACCTAACCTACCTAACCTACAGATACAAATTAATTTAATTTCTCTACATGGGTTTTTTATGCTACGTTTTATGGGAATTATGCGTCCTTTTGAAAATTGTTTACCTACATATTGATACCTGGTTAGGTAAAGATAAAATCCGCTACGATATAATTATGTACGACCTTGGACTATATCCTCAACTAGGTAGGTACAATTCAATGTAGAATTGTTGTGAAAGTTTACGAAACTTACGCTGGGATATTCTTATATTGTGGGACTGCAAGCGGTGAAAATTTTCGCTCCGAAACCGATACATATTTTATGGAGATCAATATTATTTTATCAACAAATACGTGGCAACGACCTCCACTTTTCACAAAATTTTCTTAGAAAGAATTTTGAAGAAAGAAAAGCCGCCTAGAGTGGGCGCGAAAATTATTAATCATTTATCGACCTTTTAATTTTGTTAACAACTTACCTTCACAGAATATATTTTTGACTTACATCATTAGAATCTATAAAATGATTAACTAATTACTGTAGTATCGGTTATAAAAGTAATGGTTAATTAGTATTTTCTACGAAATAAATGAAACTGTCTATTGTAAACAGTGGTGGGTCGGCCATTTGCACGGAGTGACAGAGTATTTTAGGTCCGTATTTTCAAAGACGAATATTTATCGTTAAAAGTTAATGAATCACCACAATAATATGCACAAAAGAAAGAGATTTCCTCGGACTATATTTTTAAACATAGTGATAAAGTGAAACATACCTGTGCTTGTTGCAGATCATCATTCTGTCACCGGAGACCTCACTACGTTAACTACAGAATTTTGCAATGGCGTCTGCTTGAAAATACCTATCAGGATTTCAACTTGTGACGAAATTTTAATTTGCTTTTTCTGTTCGAATTAGTACTGTAACAAATCTGTGTTAATTTTAGTTTAGTTTTTCAAACTGATTTTAGTGTAAATAGCTTCAAAATGACAAATTACTAATTTATAAAACACTCAAATGTTAACGTGGTCTACATCCGGTCGCCGCTGTCATAGCGCTGTCCCTTTCCCACTCACGCACGTAGACGGAGCGCAACTATCCGTCGTGCCTCTTCTTCAGTCATTGGAACATCCGTTCAATGGCTGGCGGTCAAGAAAAATGGTATTTTACAAAAGAGCAACTACAGAATTCACCAAGCAGAAAATGCGGTTTAGATGCAGATAAGGAGCTGGCATACCGGCAGCAGGCCGCAAATCTTATCCAGGATATGGGCCAGCGCCTCCAGGTGTATCCTTTTCAAAGTAGTGAAGTTTTCAGTGCGATGTTTTGTCGAGTCATGTGGTCAAAATGTGTATTTTGGAATCAAAACATGCGTTTTCATTTATGAAAACATGCATTCTAACGTCTGAAACAAGTGTCTGGGTGGTTAAAAAGTGTTGTGATGGTGTTATCCTGGTGGAAAGTTATGACGAAACATGGTCGTGTCGAAGGCGTCGTTGGGGCACTTTCGCCTGCCTCTCTGGGGTTTCCCGGTCAGAACGTGAGTAATGACACCGTTAGCTAGTGGTAAGTCGCATATTTTTACCTATAAAAGACATAAAAAGTAAGGTTTAGGTTTGATTTAGGTTAGGGTCACGCGCCCTGGCGTGGTTTTTTCTAGGTCAGTGCTCCTGACAGCTGCAAACGTTGTGACGTCGGGCCGGTGGAGCGACCTGTCTGTCTGCTCAAAAATAACACGTTTACGCGGAATTGGCGCGCTTTCCATACTCCCGCCCGCGTTATCTGAGTTCCTGGTACCTACCACGTTCATAAACACACGATAATTTTCAGTCTGACGCACGCAGATTTGAATGTAAATAGTCATGTACTTCGTTATCGGCATGTCCCGAGTGTGTGTTTGATGATAGATCAATGTTTCTATTGATGGAACTGATAAGAATGCATTAACACACAATGGTGACTAAAATTGTCCTTGAAACTTGTACCTGGGGCTGTTTACCACAATAAGCTAAAATTACATAGACAAACACTAACTTTTAAGCATGTTCCATAAATAAATTTCGTAAATCACTAGTATCCTCAATATTCAGTATTATAGATGTTCAAAACATGTAGTATTCATAGTAAAAACTCTCAAGACTAATTTCTCATTCTTCCGTTCTCGAGTCTACAGACATAAACAAACACTTGCCGCCCCCACAACTATCTCTAACTGTAATGAGGTCACAGCTTTTTAGTATTTATTTTTCAAACTGTTGAAGCCTTGGCCGAAACCTTGACTTTTACTAAACCTTAACAAAAACAAACTTGACTTAGTTGCGGTTAGTTATGGTTATGAATTTGGATTATGATGAACTAGCTTTCCGCACGCCGTTTCACTCACATTGGAAATAAATTGTGTGCTATGTTTGTCCCAATCCAGTGCTTGAAGCATGATTGAGTAGAGTAACAAACATCCAAACTTTCACTGAAGGGTTTTGGGCAAAAGATACTAGCAGAGTGGTGAGATTATTTCGATTTTATTTATTCCAACGTATGACCTGATACACCTGAGAGCAGTCCGAGACTAGCCTACCAAAGAGCAGCCTAATAGCAATTTACAAGGTTTCAACTCAAGAGTTTCGTGTTTACTTACCAAAATTCACAATTATAATATTAGTATGATGATTATGAGAGTAGTCCTTATGCAGTATATTACTTACATTAAAAAAAATGCTAACTGTAATTTCAAAGCTAATGTAAAATAGAGACTATAAGGTGGGGAGAGTAGAAGTGAAAATTTTGTAAATACTACTAAATAAAGATGTTGAAGGCAAGGCTAGGTTCTCTTCTAGAAAACCCCATCATTTATTTATTTATTTAACATTTTGCTGTACACAAATAAGACTAGGTTAGGTTCTCTTCTAGAATACCCCATCATTTATTTATTTATTTAACATTTGGCTGTACATAAATAAACAGAGGACACACACATATAAGAAAAACACCACAATAGCCCAGCTGATTTCAATAAGGAAATCTCTTACAGCAGACCTATGGAAGTGAGGTTGCATACTGGAAGTTTTTAAAGTTGCATATTTCTAAACAGAATCAAAATGGCATCATTAGCATTACTAACACTTTTTAGTCAGACATAATAAAACAAGGATATAATTCAACTTATCTTATCAATTTTATTATGAAATATGCACTTTGTTTTAGATTGTATCTTGTACTGCATCAAGCAGGTACTTGTATAACCTTTGGATATGTTTCTATAGAAACATCCATAGAAACAAAAGTATTATTTGATTTTTTCATATAAAAACAGCCATATAACCTGCGCACATAGAGAATAGATTTGAAAATGGTGTCCGCTCGCATGCATTCTCGCTCTTTTTTTTAATTTAAGATTTTCTGGTTGCTAGTATCTTAATTTTAATTTAGCACCTTAATTGCTGTTTCTCTCAAAATTAATTTTAGCAAATAAAACCTAACAGGAAAGATCCTTGGAAAATTCCATTGTTAACAATTTGTTATTCAACTGTAAACAAAAAGGAATACCTACTGGGTTTTTACATAGTTACTGCAAAAACATTGTGAGATACATAAAAATGGCTTAATTCCTAATTGTATTCATTTGCTCCACATTGATTGGCCATTATTTAATTTATTGCTTGAGTAATGATCTAATGATCTATTTTTATTCAGAAACATTCTGTGCATAGCAAAATTTTGGAAAATACCAGCACCATCAACCTTGAAGATTGACACTGGGCGATGTCAACAACCTTTTGGTCATTGCCCTTTGTGTTGACCAGTCAGTACAGACCAACATAAGCTTAGATATCAGCCAGTTATCTAAGAAATCTGTGCAAAATTGGTTATCAGTTGAGTGAACTTACTTTGTTTTTAGTTGTTTGTGTATTGGCATAACAACAATAAACATAAAAATACAGAATTGTTGTGCCAAAGATAGGATGTCGGACGCTGTGTTCTTCTTCTTTTCGATTTAAACATAATGGTGAGAGAATTGGTCAGCCTTGGCACTCCGTTACGGTGTCTAGCTGCTTCCAGGGTGCGCCGCGCGGAGGCTTCTTTCATGTACCCTGATGTCAGACACAGCTGATGCAAATAATAATTTGCCGGACACCTAGCAGATGTATACAACGTGTAACATAAAGGGTATATGCATCGTGAAATGCGTGCATCTACCCATGAATCTGAACAACTTTCCCTAAGGAACATAGGTCGACATACGAAAAAAAAAATTACACTTTCCATACTAAATGCGCTATCAGGTATCAGCTGATGCACTTTGTATGAAAGGTCAAATTTTTTATTTCTTTTTTCGACCTATATCCCTTAGGGAAAGTTGTTCAGTTTCATGGGTAGATTCACACACTTCACGATGCATATACCCTTTATGTTACATGTTGTATAATAATTTTAGGCTCTAAACATGTATGAATCTACCAAAATCAATGCAATAGAAAAATAAGCCTATTGGTATTTTTTTATCAAAATATTTTAACAAAATAAGCCAAATACATTAACCTTATTTTGCCTCACACTCTTTTAGTAGGTCACTGACAGAGTACATGCTTAACAATTAAGAATTCTTTCTGACTTTGCACCTGTGTCAACAAAAGTGTACACCTTCTGATTATCCACTTATTGTTTGCAAAATCATTCTAGAAAACTTGTGGAATAAGGTGTATAAAGAATATTATTATTTATTGGAAAAATGAGTAATACAGACAGATACAGGTAGATATTTTTATAACTGTCTACTTGTAAAACAACTTTGTAATTAATTAAATTGTCAGTATACTTTGCTAATATGATACAGGTATTTAAGTTCTTGGTCAATGTTTCTATCTTTACCAAAAGAATACGACCACTAAAACTCTTTGTATAAAAGAGGACGAATTGTCTGTTTGCAATTTTGAAAAGCTACATACCTACTTACTCACTCATTTGTAACACAACTTGCAAGATTGAAAAACTTCATTATCCTGAAGCAACATAGCATGCCATATATTTCTTTCATACTGAACTTGGAGGGATAAAAAAACTTAAAACATACCAGCAGCTGTAAAAGTTAGCAAAGGGATTTAAGGGTTACTCTGTATTGTAATTTAGGCGATAGGTTAGCTACCTGTGTCACTATTTTGTCAGACATAGAGACATTGTTTTTTTTACTAGACGTTTACGCTCTGCCTACCCTTACAGGATAGAAGCGTAACTTATTATATGTAACATAGCCGACTGTTATGTAAAAAAAAAAAAATTCTAATGGGTAAAACTCAACATGGAAGAAAACATGAGCTATCAGCTGATGCATTTTGTATGGAAGGTCAAAATTTATTTTTCGTTATTCGACCTATGTTCCTTAGGGAAAGTTGTTCAGTTTCATTTCATGGGTAGATTCACACATTTCTCGATGCATATACCCTTTCTGTTACACGTTGTATATAGAGTTTGCATAATAAAAAGTCTATTGATCAAAACAAAATAATCATGTCACAAGGTGATTTAAAATTAAAACTAAACTATAAAAGTTTTATCATCTGTACTGTATACTATGACTGAATATGTAAGTAAACAAATATGTGAGTGAGTCACATTCAAAGAATTAAGATTGCTGTAAATACAACTGTAAGGTGAACTCTTTTGCAGATGACTCATGTGATTTTGTTGTTGGATATTTTCCTTCCTGCTATTTTGCACTCATACCTATTGCACAATATTATGGCTAGTTGCAGAAAAACTAAATTAATTTATTATTGTTTTCAAAATAAGTTTAATAATCAAAGCAGGTATTATTCCTGTTGTAGCAAGAAAAAAAAAAAAAGGTTTAGCTAACACATTCTCAGTTTCCAGTTTATTAGGACTTTGAACTTCCTTTTAATATTTTTTCCTCAACTAAATAATAACACCATCACAACACAGGTTTCAATAAACAATTCAGGATAATAAAGTGCGAATCCATTCTGGGTAGTATGTCTTCATCTTCATTACAAGATTAGACAAAAAACTGGAACACACTACCTGTACACTACCTGTGTCTGTTTCTGAATGCATACAACCCCCAACACTTCAAAGTTAGAGTGAACAGGCATCTTCTGGGTGAGCTCGCTCCATCGTCGACTCCGTCACTGTCGCCCTTGACCTAGACTGGAGTCATGAGCAAACCTAATTAAAGAAAAACTTGTTAATTTTAAGTCGATTTTCTATTCCTCCGAGACGCATCAAAATAATCTATGAAATAAAAGTCTTCACCAATTTTTGGCCTATTATAAAAAAAATCCTCAAAACCCGTGCCGATTTCCTTGACTAGCATCATCACAGATCGCAGCTATGCATCAACACGGCGATAGTGTACATGCATCGGTTCTACGCGTTCCACTCGTTCACGCAGTTCCACCGCAACGCCATCGCCGCCGCCGCCCTCTTCCTCGCCGCTAAGGTACTGATGACAATTTTTTTATATTGGCTCGTTTCTCCCGTGTAGGCCAGAGTCGACGATGGAGCAAGCTCGCTCTGATAGCACTGGTTTGTTTATTATGGTAACAATCGTTTCCGCACATCTACAGAACACAGTAACAGGGTTCGAAAATATCCGATATTTATAATAAATATCAAAATATCGGATATTTATGATATATATCCGATATATATCCAAAATGTGATATATATCCATTTTGTATGAAACTCATATTATCATTTTATTGTTTTATTTATGTATTCTGTTTGCATATGAGTTTTATAAACATGATAAATTTAAAAAATGAAATAAAATATTTTCATTGTTTAATTTCACAAAATTATTAAAAATCAGAAAATATCAACTTAAAAACATAAAACCTTTGCTATATTAGTTTTAATAGTTTAAACTCGCCACTAATGGTATCAATACCCGCTGCACACTCGTCACAATTTTTTTCATTTTTTTAATTTTCCGCGCGTTATTTAAATCAACTAATATAAATACGGAAAAACACAATGATAGCGTGTTTCGACTCTACGCCAGCGTCATCTATTGAGGAGTAGAACTACAATAGCAATAACATACATACATACATATAATCACGCCTCTTTCCCGGAGGGGTAGGCAGAGACCACATCTTTCCACTTGCTACGATCCTTACATACTTCTTTCGCTTCATCCACGTTCATTAATCTTTTCATACACGCTCGTCGGTTTGGGTACTCTTGACCTGACCTTTCTTTAGGACGTCCCCGATTTGATCCAAGTACGTGTGTCGAGGCCTTCCCCTTCCGACATTTCCATCCACACTCGCCATATATATCTGTTTGGTCAACCTGCCTTCACTCATCCTCTCAACATGTCCAAACCATTTACAATAGCAATAATCTGCCTAATAATATCAATTTTTTTTACAATTTTTTTGGTATTGATATATATCACAAAAAATCGTTGGATATATATCGGATATATATCGGATATATATCATGATATATATCCATTGATATATATCCTCGAACCCTGCACAGTAATATTGACTCTGGAATCTGGTGGTATCAATTCATATGTTTTACAGCTCTGCTGAATATGAATAACCCCGAATGAGTAATAAGTCCATCTCAACTGGGGCAAGTCCACTTGTTTCTCCTAGATCCCATTACTTAGGCTTCTTCCATAATTTCATGGGAAATAAGTGCGAAATATGTTGTGGCTAGTAGATAAATAGAGGTATATGTGTGACCTAAAACTGGTTGTGCCCAGTTACCAGAGAGTGTTATAAACCCTCTTATTTTGTTCTTTTATTACAACATTACAACACTAACACTGTCTCTTTCTATTCGCAGGTGGAAGAGCAACCTAGAAAATTAGAATATGTGATAAAAGTGGCGCATGTGTGCCTCCATAGAGGCGAGGGCGTCAACGCGCTCACGCCAGAGCAATATCAAGAACAGGTAAGAAAGAGAAACTACAACTACTGCTATAACAACTGCCTCCGTGGTCTATTGGTCTGAGCCATGGGCTCCTGATCCGGAGGTCATAGGTTTGATTCCCACGGTATATTTGTTAATTTCTCACTTTATAAGATTTCCTCCAGTATAAAAACCTGTGTAAAAATCAGTACCCTCGTTCAATCCCCTAGATTAGGTAGCCAATCCCGTGAGATACGGGATAAGGCTGGGGAGATGATGATGAGATTTCCTCCAGTTTGGTAAGGGCAATGCAGGGCGGCAAGAAATAGATTCCGTGTTTAAGCCGTCGGTCCCAAAACTCGGACACCAGGGTTCATAGGGTCGATCAACCAAGATAGCGAGCAAGGTACTAGGAGATCAAAGAAGACAGCTACTGTTTTGGACATGTGCGGACCTTTTCTAACATCCCATACATACAAACATATGATCACGCCTTTATCCCTAATGGGGTAGGCAGAGCGTAAACAACCTAAACATAGGTCGTTCCGCCACGTCTGACAAATTTTGAGGTTTATTCCAGATGGATCTGTGTATTGCTATAGTGACAGGTTGTCAGCCCATCGCCTAAATTACAATACTGAAACCCTCGAATCCCTTAACTGACTTTTACAGAATGCCCGGGAGGATATGCAGCTGGCACATTCTATGTTTTTCTGTCACTCCCAGTCCAGCATGGAAGCAAACACATCCCAACCCAGTATAATAGTGCCAATGTAACCATTTCATAGAATTCATACGCTCTGAATTTGACGTAACATCGTACTTAAACACTCGTACGATGCAGCCAATACAAAACATTATTAAACGCTATTTTTACTCGCAACCTTAACCTCTAGAAAGCAAAGTGCATTATCGCGTGACAAAACAAATAGCTTTGTACTGGTTTAGTAAAGTAGTAGCTTATCACGAGTAAATTCTTTGCCAACACGTGACTGTTTGGAATTGCGTCGGAATTTGAACGGTGATTGAATATTTTTTCCATATTATAATGGTAAATAATTGAGGGTTTTAACAACTTTTCTAGTGGATAATCTTGATCATAGTTGTGGTAAAAATAAGAAAGTCTGATACAAAGTAAAACCGAAAATGGGTATTAACCGATTATTACCCAAGTGTTTCTATTAGGGGAGTAGTTACTTTGAAACTTTGTATTTTTTATTATTATAAGGGTTTTGGCCAGATTTGGGCCATGTCTCTATTTTAAATTTCACTTTTCCTCATTTAAAATATAAGTCTATTTAAACTTTGTATTTTTTATTATTTTAAGGGTTTTGGCCTGATTTGGGCCATGTCTCTATTTTAAGTTTCACTTTTCCTCATTTAAAATAAAAGTCTATTTAGCCATGTGTTGCCATAATAAAAAAAACGTTTAGTGTTGACCTACCCTCAACATATCCCAAAAAAATCACACATATATTTTCCAATTGTTACAGGCGCAGGACCTGGTATTCAACGAGAACGTATTACTACAGACTTTAGGGTTTGATGTCGCGATCGACCACCCGCACACTCACGTCGTCCGAACGTGCCACCTTGTCAAAGGTGAGACGAGCGTTCGGTGCGTGTGACGGAACGTCCCATTGCGCGCAGACTGAAAAGAGAACCAGTCTCTGCGTCGGACGGAACGTTGCACGGCGGCGGTTCGGTTTTTAAATGCGTTGGGAGTGGCGGTTTCTTTTTTTGACGGTTTTGTGGTTTGGAGTGACGGCGTTTGGCTTTCATGTATTTTTTTTTTCAACTGATTTTGCTAAATTTAAAATGTATTTTTAGATTTTTCAGTATTAAAGCATAATTTGTGGTTAAAAAAATATATGTTTAAAACAGTGAATTTGGCCATTACAATGTTTTTATTAAATCTGCAGAGAATTTTGTTAAAAATATAAAAAAATAAAGTCTAATCTACATTAATAACCCTCCAAATTTGCCTTTTATAAATTTTCCCTTAGCAAACAAAACTTTTTTTTTATCATACAGAATGATAAACTACATTGTTTAGAAAACAAAACGCCATAAAAAATTAAATACAATGAATTTTGATACCAGAAATAATTAAATTCGAATACATGAGAGTTACACGTTGCTTTTGATTTACGAATATTAACTAAAATTTGAACAATTTTAAAATGCATAAAAAGAAACTCGACCGCGACCTACCCGCATTGAACCTAGCCGTTGAGTCGAAATGTTGGCAAAAAAAATCAGCAGGCAATGTATCACATCATACTACAAGTATCTACTAAATAAGGTATGTGAAAAACCTAGCCAATGGTGTGTGTCAACCCTATTACGCACTTCATTATGTCCTCTTAAAAAAAAACCATAGTCATATTTTTCATAACTTCTAAAAAGACACAAGAAGAACATAGAAGTTTTAGGCTCGTATTTATAAAGCGATCTCAAGATTGAGAGCAATATTAAGTATTGATTTGACAGGTCGTTTTGTACTGAAATGACATTTCTGATACGAACTCAAATTCGCTGTCACTCTTGAGAGCTGATTATAAATACGGCCCTTAGGCAGAAGTAGCTTTCTTTTTAATTTTGGTACCTAATATTTTTTTGTCCTGTCTAAATACCCAATTAGTCTTGCACCATCCATTTTCAATTCCCTTTTCATGTTGCTTTCTACCATGGACTAATAAAACAAGGAACAGTTACTCTATTAGAAATTGTGACCCATAAATATCCTATTGATTCTGGCTACCTGACACATTTCACGCGATATATGGCGAGCGAAGCAAGCGCGAGATTTCACGTTATTGAATTTTGTATATTAACTCATTTTGAGCATGATAATTTAAGTTATTGAGTGAGAACACACGAACTCATATCGCGAGCGAAGCGAGCGCGAAATTTCACGTTAAATTACAATCGAGTTACTTAAACAGCGAGCGCAGAAGCCAGTATTTTATCTACGAGTAATATTTTTTGGTTTCAAATCTAGTATTTTAGTTTCTTTGTTTTATTAGTCTATGCATTCAATATTGCTATCTCACTATATTTATTTATTTATTGGTATGTATTTGTATCTGTTCTGCGTACTTTGGGTTCGAATCCTGCGCGATATTTTTTTGTGTTCTATTCTAGGTTCGATTCCTGATAAAAATATATTTATTTAATTATTTGAAGATGTCAAAAAAGCAGATTTATTGAGATACCAGCAAAATTAATTAATAATTACCTACTAACAATTATTTAAATATTCCAGTTCCAAAATTAAATATGTCTTAAAATATTACATTTCTGAGTAAATAAAAGCCCATTAAATAAGTAAAGTTTTAACTAGATTATAGTCTGTCCAAAGTAGCTTGGTAATTTTGGCACGTACCAAATGCGTGATACAGTTATCTCTGACACCTGTACGTTTCGATATTTTATAACCTGTCGTCAAAATAACGATGCTAAATTGGACAAACTATAGTTAGAATCTCTATACTTTGCTCTCATAGTGTAATTTATTTCCAGCTCCGAAAGACCTGGCGCAAACATCGTACTTCATGGCGTCGAACAGCTTACACCTGACCACCATGTGCCTGCAGTACCGGCCCACGGTCGTCGCCTGCTTCTGCATACACCTCGCCTCCAAGTGGAGCAACTGGGCGGTGAGTAGTATTGTCTGAAAAAGCGAGCGTAGTGAGCATCGATCAAGGTATATTTACTCATATCGTGATTGTAGTTAGCGCCCGAGAATGAGTATTATTGAGTCATTTTAATATAAATCGCGAGCGTAGAGAGCGCCAGACATCACGTTATTGGTGGAGGTATATTAAACTGTAACGCGAGCGTAGCAAGCGCCAGATATCCCGTTATAGATTGGGGTATATCAACTTAAAACGCAAGTGCAGCGAGCGCCAGATATCACGTTATTATTGATCGAGCCATTTTAATCAAAATCGCGAGTGTAGCGAGCGCCAGACATCACGTTATTGTTAGAGGTATGTTAACCCATGGTAAATGGTAACCTAAATAAGACGCGAGCGTAGCGAGCGAGATATTTAAATTTATTGTGCCATTTCACTGGTACCACTCTTTTCTCTTATTTTTTTATTTCTACCATTTATCTCTTAGTCAACTTTAGTTTAGAGACCGCTTCGATAGAAAAGAAGGTATTCTATTCTGATCCAGCATCACATAACTTTTCACAACATTTTGATTAACTGGACCTGTTTGTATGCAGATACCTCAGTCGTCGGAGAAGCGGCACTGG